>JAYMFX010084888.1:0-13476 GCA_036784945.1 Monocelis spectator | reverse complement strand
CCGATATTGAGTTTCGTCATCACTATGACATCTTGAACTTCACCAATTTATAACGGTGGAGATAGGATTTTCTGACGACGCTTGGTAGTCATAAATCGATATCCAAATATCTACTAGCAAGAGTGGTTAGTTACTCTATGGCTACTGATCTCTATGTCCCGGACAATCAAATTGTGCTGCCAGGACAGTTTTATGTGGCTGTTCACTGACAAATCTCCAATCCAATTTACTGTAATTTAATGGAAATTTTAAATGTGTCTGAATTTCCACAGAATTAGAGTGAGGTAAATTGTGAATGTCAAACCAACCTAACATGGTATACGACAGTGTATATACTTACATGTATAGACTTAATTATCGATACGTTTATTACGGCGTGTAGCTTTGAAGATTGTATTAAAGTTGTACATATTTGTATCGAAAGAGAGTTGTATACGAGCGAGTGTGTATGGCACCAAGTATCTGGTCTGCCAACAGTCTGCTAATGAGTGCATAAACATACCTGCCTGATAGTCGAGTCCTGTAACAAATAATTCTGAGTGTGTATTGAGAGATAGAAACTCACAACTTATTATCTTGATCCTTATCGTGCAGTGTTCGCAACACGTTGATCTCCAGTAGGGCAGCTTCGCGATACTTCTCAACATTCTTGATGATCTTCACGGCCATTTTCGTGGGTCTAAAAATGAAACATCCCATGGATCATTTATCTATGCAAGCTGCTTATTATGCAAATGCGACCATATGAGCCGCAGACACCACTACTGAAATGTAAAACTTACTGCGTCAAATCGTCACATTCGACAACTTTTCCGAATGTTCCTTCGCCCAGAGTTTTGATAATTTCATCTGAAATTAATTAAAGCAACGTTGAAATTGATTCAACAAGCTTGAACCGACTTGTTGAATGAATGATATTGTTGAAGGTACTTACATTTACGATGAAGTAGATCTCCAGGTTTGTAAATAAGGTGACCATCAAGATCGTCTTGAATTTTATCATCTTTGAAAGAATGTGTTTTAGGAATCTAAAATATATATAGAAATACACAGAGTTGAACACTCGTTGAAACAAACACTAAAGAAATTACAGCGAATGAGTCTGTTAATTTGAAAAGGAGGTTAATATACCTCAATCACAGAGTTTAATGGGGGCACCATGGCACACTTTTTAGGTTGGTCTGTTTTAGAGTCAGTGTCATCACCACGTTTACATTTAGGCTTCAAGTCGCTACTAAAATCATTCATGAGGTTGCCATAAACACGGGCAGCCCACTTCGATGCATTACGATGAATGATAGGCGGAGCGGAAGTAGAAGCGATGTGATGCTTCGAATTCAAGACATTGCACACTACGAAACCGGAACTGATTACAGGATCTATTTCAATTACCAGACCAGACTCCCACGTAGCCAACGACAGCACCCAAATTTCCGCAGCACTAACGATGGTGGTAGAATTGGACCAGTTAAGAGAGTCCATGGTCACCGACGCCGCCATATTACTGTCCTTTAGAAACACATCGTCCGAGTCCAGACTAAACGAACCTTGATGACCATGACCGTAGAATGGATCATTAGCATTGAGACTGCCATTCTGGGGATTGCTGATGATGTCATTCAACTTACTGGTGACCTCAGCCACGTAGTCGATTCTGCCTTGTCGCAGATCGTGAATTGGCTCTCGGACCGGGTCAGAATTTCGGGAGAGAACAGCCGCCACATCGTGGATTAGTTGGTCTGGTTGGACGGGTATCTCCTGTTCCGGTGGAGAATATGGCTGAACATTTGGCGGCAGGGCAGAGGAAGACTCGACACCTCCAGAACAACTCAGAGCCGTGAGAGCTCGACTGACGCACGAACAGCAATAATAATCACTTTCCAAAGTTTCAGTTTGAACGCTTTGATTCTTTTGATTTTTGTGAATTTTGCTGCCTCCTGATGCATTATTGTTGGGAATAGCGGGCGGTTTATTATTGTTTGGATGACCGGCCACTTTATCATTTGTAATACGAAATGTACTTTTCTCCAATTTGGATAGCGGAGTCAGTTTGAGTATATTGGAAATTAGAGATTCGGGAAGGCACTTGCGCAAAGTGGGAACTTCCGATCGGGGAACAATTAGTAAAATGGCGGTAGAACTATCCGCCTCAAGATTATTATCCTCACAATCAGAATCAGCGTCGAGCAGTTTACCAGAAAGAATATCTTCATCATCCGGACCATCGCCACCATTGTCGGGTATGAACGGAGATCGCGGTAACAATCGCTGTTTGGGAGCCTTGCTCCGATCGGCAGGTGGTGAGAAGCTGGCCTCTCTTGAGCACATACCGCCGCCACCCCAGCTGGCGATTCGCGTGTGGTGAGGCTGGGTCGCATTCTGATGCGGCTGAGCGGCTGAATGATGATGTCCGACACCGGAGAGAGGCGGCCGCCCGGAGGAGTGCGGCGGAGGTCGAGCCCTCTGATAGCGATGCTCATTGGATTCATTTAAATTTTGGTGAGTGGAACTGCTTGCGGAGGTCATGCTTGAATGCTTTCTTCACCATTTAATTGGAAGTGAATGGAACACAAAAGTTTTTTCCCCGACTTCTTCAGAGTGATGATGAAGTATTTTATATCATGACGCGGATTAACTTCACTGAATCATCACGAAATCAATTTCACACAAAATATAATTCCAATCGGTCGTTCTGGCTGGCCTAACTCTACTAAACTTGCCTACCCCTCAGTAAGCTTATTACATCTGACATATTCATTCATTGTAATGGCGAACAGATCTTAAGAAACAGTTTTTAATATCGTAGTTGAGACGAATCATAGAAAAGTGTATCTGGATGCAGGCAGGCAGACAAGTAAGTAAGCAAGCAAGCAATCCATACCTTTATTAAAGTATAGCTATTAACTGAGGTAAGTACTGACTGTTTCATCAGTCAGACATTTCACCCAATTTCAAACATGTTGTTTGGGAATGAGATAGTAAAGCCATATGCGCGTGAAAGAGCCACCATCTAGTCGGCATACCATTGCCGAAATATAAAAAATACACACACATACATAGAGAGAGAGAAAGAGAAAACACACGGAGGTTTGTTTTCTGGTCAGGTTTTATCGTTTCACGATAGGAAGTCAACAGTGAGAGAGATACGGAGCTCTCATTCATCACTGATTGATGCACACACATAGCCGCATGTGGTGTGGCAGCAGCAGCACCATCATGTACTAGCCGATATCTCTTCTGCTGATCGATAATGCTGTATGGCGGAGTATCTATCCTCTCAATCGACGACAAGGCTGTGTATCTGATGCGCCCAACCAATTTTTACTCAGCGCTACAGTTAGTGTTGTAAATCTCCTCATTTGTGCGCATCATAATATCAGTAGAACTACAGATAGATAGATAATTGTGCAGTATGTGATACACCAAAACTAGGAGCAGACGTCAATAGCTGCAGCATTCATTATACTGAGCGAAATATATCAATTTCTTTCTATTTAAATAGTGAACCTGTCCAGATGAATTTCATTCAGCCTCTTTCTTGAATGTTAAGTAAGAGTATTCATAGTATTAGTATGGGCTAGCTTATACTTATGCATCAATAATAATGACCTTAAATCCTGTTGAAGATACACTTTTATAGATATGGACAAGATGGGAAAAACATCCACTCAAATCTGATTTCATTTAGAAAACAATACAATTCGAATTGATTAAAAATGAACTCTCTAAAATGGAGTTCTTCTGCTTTTGTTGACGAAAATGATTCAGAAGGAATCCTTCACTTAAATTTCCTAGATCATTGCGTGGTGAATCTAGAGACTGTCCTTTCATATCAATTTTTAATAAATTGTCCCAGATAAAAGCAATCAATATTCAGCTATAATTACATCCGATTTGTCATTCTATGCCATACATAGAAAAAGTAACTAATTTTGATACTTACAGTTAAAAATAAAATCGACTGATAAATAACGCAGTTAAAATGTTGATAAGGAAGATTTTATTTTTATAAATACATAGTAGCACAATATTTAGAATGTAAATCTTAATTTACGAATTTTAAGATATTACTACTTACAAAATAGTAAGTAGTACAGTTTGATTTGGTAATAAAAAATAAAAATGAATCAAAATTCGGCCGCAACTCAAATCAATTAATGCGAAGTAGAAGTATTTCGTATCTCTCGTTTTAGTATTCTAGATGGGGGAAGGCTAAGCTTAATACATACAGGCACAGCCCAATTTAACTAGAAGTGAGAAATATATCTATGATGATAAAGATGAGGATTACCTTGATTTGAGAATGAGGCGACAGTTTATATCGGTTCTTATTTTGAGATTGGTATTGGCTGCTGGTGACACTATTGGCCATGGAGTCACGCTTGTGTGAGGGCAGTGGAAGAGAGGGGGATCTAGTGCGTCTTCTATAAGCGGGTGATCTTCTACGGCGTTTATCGAGTCGTTTCCTATTGGCACGGGATCGAGATTGGGAGGTGGAACTGCTTGATTCTCTCTGAGAGTTTGAGAAAAATAGAAAGAGAATAAGTTATCCATCCAAGCAGTTCCACCTCTGTAATTTTTAGAAAACTTCAATTATTCTGATAATTGCATAGTCTCTCTCTCTCTCTTACCCGGACAGGCGAGGAGGAAAGTGAAGTGGATGTTCGATTAATTCTTCGTTGTCGAAACTTTTCGAAATAACTGTCCTTCCTACTACCAGCTTGAGTGGAAGCGGAAGAGGTCTCTCGCCTGGGATTGGCGTACGCTGCAGGTAGACGACGATCAAACATGGGAGAGTCTTGTGGCTCAGAATCTGGAGTTTGGGGACGATGCTACAAAATGACAAATTCGTAAGATTCGTATAGAGAAGTATTCAGAGAATTCATAGAATTAAATCAATTATCCATCGAGTGGACATTCATTTACTTACGGGTTTCGCAACAGAACTACGATGTTCCGAAGATTCATCGGGCGAAGTGGATGGAGTTCGAGGACCACGGGGAATTCTTTCCGTAGGTGAGTGAAGGGGCGTGTCTAATCCAGCTAGAGATGGGTCGTATTCACTTTCATCAGCCTCGCCCTCTTCTTCCTCGGAGAAGTGGGATACGTGTCGGTTATTGTCTCTGGACAAAGCTTTGTGATTGTTTGACTTTGAATGGGAATTCACTTTCATATGATTATTCGAGTGCCTCCCACTATTCAAAACGCTTTGACTACTCGAACGCTTATTTGATTGAGCTAAAAGTAAATGATAAGCAATCATCATCATCATATATGATCTCATAATCTGATGGTCTGCATGCATAGAATAGAATCATCTCTGTTGATATCGGTGGACGAGAGAGAACCTTCATAAACAGAGTCTGCGTTAATGCATGAAAGCATCAATAATTGTTATAATAATTGATGTGAATTAACCATTTTGATAATAGAATCAAATTTTAGTCGAACAATAATAAATAGTAAAATAAAATGATACCTCATAAAATCTGAAAAAGATCCCAAACAAACTGATCATTATTTTAGCTGATTGTTGAGAGCTAAACCTGGGGTAACAGATTGTTCTGTAATCGAAAATGAATTTGAATCAATATCAAAAAGGGGAAGTTACTTTTTGTGGAAGAGGATCTCGCGTGCGGAGAACGAGATCGAACGATGGTTGAGGAGCTGGATGATTGAGATGCTTTGGAATCATGACGACGGCGCTTCAGAGAGCGATTATCTCTGTTAGGTTGGGTTTTCTTTCTCTTTTGGTTTAAATCATCACTTTGTGCGGATGATGAAACAGAAGCTTGACGCTTATGGCGTTTAGATGATGAAGATCTGCATTCAAAACGAATTAATTTGCATTATGTTGAGGAAAGAATATTTTCTTTTATAAATTATCAGTAAAATACAAATGAATAGAGCATTACCTATTGAAATTACGAAATAAATGTTTATCATTATTGCGCTTATTTTTCGATTCGTTAACGCGCCGGTCAGAATTCTTAAAGTTCTTGTACGACCTATCGACAATGTGTCTATTGGACGAGGAATGACTGGGACCACTAGCTGGCCTACTTTTATTGGGAAAATTGGAACGATTTCTGGAATGACTTCGGTCACGTGAACGAGATCGCACTAAAAATAAAATATATTTTGATTAAATAAATCTTTCAGATTCATAATTACATGTAAATGTGTCCAAATGACTCTGGGAAATTAAATCAAAGATGGGTTTCAATCTTATGCTCAGAATTTACCTGACTTTTTTGATTTGGAATGTTGAGTTCCACGTCTGAAAGACACCGGGCTTCTTGATCTTCTGGATGAATATTTAGGTAAACTATTCAAATTTGATGAGACTGGCAGAGCACCTATGCTGCAAATACAAACACAAACTTAAATTTTAAAAAATTAAATAGTTTGTAAAATAATTTACTACAATTCCTACTAACCTGTTTGGAATCATTCCTGCAGTGAGGGCAGCGGAAGCAGCGGCATAAGTCTTGTAATAATGAAGATAATGAGTATAGTATGCTAAACAAATAGCCTCTTCATCTTTAGAGAGAGGTCTTCCTCTACCAGATTCTCTGTGCATATGCATCATAAGGGCATACGCATCTCTCAAACTGGATTCTTCATCAAGTGTAGCAAGGCGTGAGTCTGGATTATGATTTTGAGAAGTTGCTAATGAATTACCCTGCTTATGACGTTTGTTATTGTTATAGTGGTAACGATTCATTTTGGTAAGTTTTTTATTACATCTAAAAGAAAGATCATAAAAATGGTAAAAATATAACAAAAGCATGTTATATTTTATGAGAACCAAAATATTTTTATTTGTTAAAGAGAAAACTAAGTTTTTAAATTTGTTTATCTATTAGACTATTTGTTTACTTATTATAAGTAGGTAATTAGGATATTTTCTTTTATAAATTATCAGTAAAATACAAATCTAAATTAATTTAATATAACAATGACTTATTAATGTATAGTATAACTTGAAATCAACTAGAGTCTAATATTTGAATCTTGCAGTGTGTTATATCATTTAGGTACTATGAAAAACTAATTTATAAAACAAATATCTACCTGAGTAGGATTATTTGGTATGGTTGATAGACTCTTTGCAAAATACAGAAACAAAATTATTTAAGCAATCAAATATTTTTAAAATTAGATCATTAATGAAGTAGCCCATTTAATTATAGTATCTAGCATTTTTATAGGATATGATATGAAAAGGTTATTTAGCCCTAATGCAACTTGGCATTCAAAGATAACAGGAATATTCTACTTTATTTTTACCATGTAAACAAACATATTGAAGCTTAATATCATGAAAAAGGTTGGTTTTAAATAAATTATAAATCAAGGTTGTTTGTAAAGTGAGCATAAAAAATAAAGTAGAATTTTCACCATAGAGTTATAAATAATATTATACACTGCAAATAAAACCATCAAGTTACAGCAAATAAATTGCTGTAACTATGGTCCACTTGTCAATATGGACCATGGTTGGACGTCAAGTTATGAGATTAACCAATAAGAATGTCCCATTTACTGCCAACTTATATAAGTTGACATCAATTAATGCAATCAACCAATCAGATTTGAATATTTCTGTCCATAACTTGACAGACCTATCTGTCAATATGGGTTGACGTTTTTAATTTGTAGTGTAAAATGCCTTTGTAACTTGTAAGCATGCAATGCAAGGAGTGAAATAAAAACACATAAAAAATGTAATAATTGCAATGTCTCTGTCAAGCCCAGTTTACTTAATTTGAATAATAGATGTATCACTTGTATTTTAAGGAAGTTATTCTTAGATTAACTATTGGGAATGTAATGCTATAAACAAATATATTTAGAGATTTTTGAATGAGTCTAAAAATCTAAACTTTTACCTTAATTTCAACTGTATGCTTAAATAATCTCCTATCAAATAAGTACAAACAGTTCATTTTTAATAAAGAATAAATTGATTCTATCTAAGAAAGCCTAAAAATAGGGCATGTAAATAATAAAATAAACATAGAATATACATAGTGACAAATTTATAAACGATTTAAGTTTTATTTTAGTAATTGTGTTACTCGAAAATAAGAAAATATAATAATGATTTAAGGAATAAAATACTAATCACCCCAAACGATAAAAATTTTAAAAAATATAATAAAATATTTAGATTTCATATATTTTGTTATAAACTTTATTATGAGAAGTTAAACAAAATTCTAAAATATTGTTTGTCAATACAAAAATTAAAATTAGTTTTACTGAGATAAACTTAACAAATAAATGTCATTGAATTACAAAATGATACTAAATAGTACGAAATCAATAAATTTAGGCTATTGAAATGTTATGAAGACTCATTTCATTAGATTTTTGAAAACAAAAGATTAGTTTCAACGGCCTTAATCAAAACATTCTTCTATTTTTCCATTGAATCTAATAGGGAAATTTTATTTTCTTGTTTTATTTCAGAACAGTTTCGTTGTCCTCGCATTATAAACTATTTGGAAATTTGTAAACTACCAAAAACTGTGGTTCTTCTATTGGCGTTAAATTATAAAAAAGGAATGATCATGTAGTTCATATCTATGTCACCTAAGTTTTACTAGAGCTCTTTTGTTGGGAATCGTGCTGTCGTACCCATAAATATCAGACGTTTTTTGTAAGTACACAAACAATCGGATTTTTATAGTCGTACCTCTTTGAGTTGACCGTTTCTAGCAGGAGAATTTCTTATTTTGATTCATATTGCCTACATAATTGAGATAGTAATTAATTTACCTACTACATTTTGACCAAAGATATAATAATATAACTAAGGATCACCTATTAATCTAATATATCTTTAATTTTGACTTCTTACTCCCGATAGAGTCCAAAATTTTGCTTGTTTAAGAAAATAAACAAAAATCTCTACACTATAAACAAAAATTGCTATAATATAGCCTGCACAATAACTGCCTGATCATGCATGACCATAAAACCTCGGACCGACTAAAGATAAGTTGAGAATTGTAAGTTAATGAGTGTTTACAATTCAATCAAATTATTTAAATAGACTCTATAAAAACAAATTTTTCCACTGCAAACGTGCTCTTCAAAATGTACAGTATAACTGTATAGGTAAAAAAGTGCATAATCCTTACGGCTACTGATTAGAATGTTATAATGATTATAATATTATCATCCTATTCAAACTTAGTTTTATCGTTTTCTCTATGATTCGTTTATTTAAAATTCTATCACGATCCAACTCGGCTAACTGTACAGACTTAGTGGATTATAGTCAAGTGTTATAGAATCCCATGATTGTATCTGAAAATAATATTACCTACTAATAATATTAAGATCTTTAAGAATCAAATCAATTGTAATATCTTTATGTTAATTGCTAGTCCGGTAGTTTATAGTTCATGTATATGATACATAACTCTATATAACTTTTTGTTATAAAGAGAAATGATCGATAACTGTATTTTTCGTTTGTTATGGTGGACCATAGGTCAAAACCATGATTTACTCAGTCAGGTTGAATTCTGTCCAAAATTGAAAAACCATTTCCGAAGCACATAAGAAAAACGAATTAATTTTTATCTGTATGAGAAAATATAGAAAAGAAACGAAAACTTCCATAATTCAACTTTTAGGAGTGAAATTTCAGTATTATATTATATTCATAATATTCAGTTTATTATGCTCAGTCAATAATTATTTAATAAATAAATATTGTTTTAGAGTTGCCTGAATAGAACCAGCATCACTGATATGTATAAACAAAAAATAGCATTTGGAAAACTGTAAATAAAATCAATATAAAGATACAGTGAGAGACAGAAATTTGATCGAGTTCAGATTGGCGAGTTCACCCAGATTGCCAGTTCAAATCAGTTCAAATCTTTCTGAGGTTTAAATGCATGGCATCGATCCTGCTCTGTGGTGAACTGAGAAGATAATTCAACTTAAGTTATCTGCGACTATGAATGAAACTGATGGGGGATTATCTTTAACTTTCTGATTGAGCAGCAAACGACCTCAATGATTTAGTGATCTATAATGAAATCGCTCCTGCAGTCAGGAGATGATGTTATACCGTATATAGTAGCTTATAGAGGATTCTGTTTATCAGCAAAGAAAATACAAAATGGTCTGACTCTTCAACAGGATCTAAACAATTATATTTGGTTATTATATAAAGATATAAACGCACGCAGCAGTTTATTTGGTGGTGTTCCCAAACAAGTTGTGTCTTTGCTTCACATTATACAGTTGGCGATTGGAAGAGAGACAGAGTGGAAGACGGAATCCAGTAATCTATAGAAGCTCGCATTCGCTATTTCGTGGAGCATGTGGTAACTCATTCACTGGCTGATAGATTCAGGAAAGAGAGAAGCTCTCCAACACATGCGTGCGGAGAGCAATTAAGATCGCGCAGTGTGCCATTATTACTTATTTCCAACATCTGTAAAACAATACTCAGAATTATCGAAACCTCTATTCTTCTTATTAATGATGTCTGGTCTTGAGTAAGTGTATTTACCTAACTAATTATTATGATTAATTAATGATTAATTTCTCTTAATAAATAAGAGAATATTTTTTAAATTTTGTTTTACCACATACATAGATACATTTAATTACGAAGCTTAAAAGTTTCGGGAATTTAAAATTTAAAATATATGTTTGATTTGAAAGACGAGAACTCTGATGAATTGGCGATCTTTTAGATATTCTAACTTTGCCATATTGTATAAAATTTATTAACGATTTTAGCTATACATAAAGAGGCCTTCAAGTTAAAAAGTTTTTTTGCATATATTTTTTATTTATATGGAATATTTCAACAATTTTTAACAATCATTTTGAAATCCATGTCTTGAGCATGAAAAGCAATTTATGAGCAATGCTTTGATGTTCTAGAAAAGAAGATGATGGAAATTTCATAGCGTAAGTATTCAGTAGGTATATCTACCCACACTGCAAACTATCTTGCTGATTGAAAGAATGGTTTATTTCTTACATTTGATTGGATATAATTTAAATTTGGTAGTTTAGATTTATTATGATTATTAAATCACGGATTTGATGATTATGGTAGCTTGATTTTACATTTAGGAGCATATATACAGATTTTTAGGTACTCATGTACCTAATTCACATAATATGAACATTCAAAGTTGCATCAAAGATACATGTTGAGACAATTCAAGTCTGGGTTTTCTTTGCGCCAAGCATTGCTAAGTTTGCTAATGGAAATGTAAATATTGGAATTGCAAGTGACTCAATGAAACGCAGAATCAAAGAATCAATAATCAATTATATGACTCTGACCAATTAAAAACGTATGCTGAGTTTTTAGGAATGTTTCAGTTTAGAATTATTCTTTATCTTTAAACCATAATAAAGCGATCAACATTGCAACTATGGCTATATACGAAGGGTTTATGATAGGGAAGAGAAGGGTAAAGACGTTTAAAGCTAAAGCAATTTATACACTTTTCTGATTGAACTTCAGAGAGACAGACTCTTATCTGGATAGGACTGCGGTTGCATATAGATGCCTCATGAAGCGTATCTATCTATCTATCTATATCTATGGTTACCTAATAGAATTTCATGATAATGGAGGAAATATTGGAGAAGAAACCGATTTATTCATAGAAATCAGAAAGTCGCCATATAGAGATTGGACAGTTTTTCTGTAGACGACAAGATAGTCCGATCTCTATGATAAAAGGTATTGTATGCATAGACATCCGAAACGATATCTATGATTGATCCATTACAGATAAATTCATAGATTGTTTTAGTCCGCGCAACAGCCCGACACTACAGTTCTGCAATTTCTATGGATACATCGATTTGTTCTCCGTATTATCTCCAATTATGAAATTCTAAATGTTCTAAACAAGGCTGCCCCCATTAGTTGCAAATAGATCCGCAAGAATATAAGTCGAAATCTCATTCTCATTAAAAGTACATAGATTATTCGTTAGCTGTAAATAACAACGCAATCCTATAACTTCTTACATAATATAAGCGATATATCTTTCTATAGTCTATATGATAAAAACAATCTTTTGTTTATTCTATATATAATATATAAACGAGAGTAACGTTCTGATCTGAATCCACCGAATAGCCACCACAAGAGTTATTATTATAAGTTATAATTGATATTTTTAATCAATATTCGGTGTTGACATTCTGCAATTAAGTTTGGCAAAATCAATTTTATTAAATAATTATTCCATATGTCGCGGAAATAAGAGTTATCATTTTGATATTGATCCCTAATTGAATTCTGTATATACCCATAGTATCTGTATCAGAATCACAGATATATCTGTATGTGCAGTGAAATATTTGTTTTATGAATTAAACCATTCTTTTTTTGCGAATAGTTCCTTCACTATATTTACTAACCGGTATGTTGCGGACTTGTTATATCTAACATAAGGATATGTCAATTATGTGTATCTGCTCGCTTATAGTGAGGACTGTATCCAAATTGTGTATGCAAAGGTTGATAAGAAAGGCAGCATGTTATAAACCACTATGCATTTTGATTAGATGTTATGATAATTTGTCGGGATGCTATCGTGCAATTTTGTGAATTCGTAAGTTTTACACGCATCCAATTTTCACAATCCAAATTTCAACTCTCTATATAATTCCTCTACGATAGATACCACGTACAGTTACAGATTCATTGTCCGATTCCTATGGTAGTACTATACTCACTATACTATATTAATTCGTTGAAGGATATCATAAAAATTTTAGTTTTACATAATTCATCTATATCTCATTCAAGTTGAATTAAATTGTACAGAGAATTGAATTCTAAGAAGAAGATTATATTACATGTGAGTATTTTGAAATAATTTAAACACTTGAATTAAACAAAGAAATTAAGAATTGAAAAAGACTGACCCAGAATTCAGGAATAACTCTATGATATTTATAAAACTTTTATAATTAGTGAATACAATTGACTGTTAAAGTACCTAACCCTCCAATTTTATGGAAATTTAATACGCCCTTCTATATGGTCTAGCCTATCTCTGCAATAATACCTATTATGTACATATCTAAGGACATTATACGTCAACGGTCCATTGAAGTGAATTATACAGTGGTTTTATTAATGTGAGCACGCCTCACGAATCGTTAATACCGATAGTGGCTTGTATATATGAATGAAACTTCCAATTAAGCTCGCCTGCCTGCAGGTGCGATGTTTCTATTTGTCCCCCCTCAATGAGAATCAGATCAGCACTCTATAGATCATTTTGTATTTTTCCCGTCTCATTTATCAATCTCACAATCAAAATATGTGACCTTGACCTAGTTATAAAATGAAACTATTTTTGTATAAAGATCTTATTTTATTTCAAGGACTTCTATTATTATTAGGACGCAGATCTTTAAAACGAGTGTTAAAAAGCTGGTAGGCTGATTTAGTTTTTT
>JAYMFX010084777.1:0-13484 GCA_036784945.1 Monocelis spectator | reverse complement strand
ATCTGATATTGAGTTTCGTCATCACTATGACATCTTGAACTTCACCAATTTATAATGGTGGAGATAGGATTTTCTGGTCGTTTGCTGGCATAAAATCGATATACAAATATCTACTAACAAGAGTGGTTACTCTATGCTCACGACCATTATTGTATTACAAATTTTAGTCGAATTATTACCACAGATATTCATTTGAATATCTATACATAGACATTCTATGTATTAGTAAAATAATATTTAATATCTATGGGGACAAACATTTTTAAGGACATAGAGACTCTAATATTGAAAGGGTTAATACGAATCTATGAAGGAAACACTTCGATATTTAATCCGTAATTTCTTAACCCTCAGTTTTTCCATTTTGTGTCAGCTCCAATAATCGATAAGCTATAATTAGCCATCCTCGATTTTCTGGGATAAGCTATCCAATCCAACCTACAGTATCAGTGCAGCTACCTAGCTGTGTTTATAATATCATTTGGGATGGCTATTTTTACCTATAGGTAATAGGTAATAAGTCACAGACTGAGACAGTAAGTGAGAGAATTTTTAAAACTAAGTCTGAAATAAAATAATGAATTCTTATTGGCTGAGTCTCCCAATTACTCATCAGATAGAGCGCCAATCATATTGCAGAAAGGTGACCATTATAATCAAATCAAATCCTTATTATAATATGGCAATTCTTTTAATGCGACTAAAATAAATATAAACAACACAGCCAATAAATCTGCAAATGTGAATCTGAACAAAATACTGAATGAATGATTTTTTTTTAAATTCAAAGTGAAACTAGTCAGAGAACAAACAGTCAGTCAACAGTGTACAAAGATATCAACTGGAACGGTGGTCTTTGGCATCGACGGATCTGAAGTGAGCTTTCACTGTTTCAAATGTTCCTATCATCACTGCACAAGCCGGAGTAACTTTGATTACTCGAGGAGTGAACCCTAAAACCAACGGATAAGATAACACAGTAATTATCTGAACATATATAAGCATGGTAATAATAATATAATTATTACAATTATGAAAAAACTGAGTGTTTTATTATGATAGAATACTTTATAAAATAATTAATCATAAGGAATGAAAATTTTAAAAATTAATCCAAAGTTCAGTTTCTCAACAACCTGTGATATATTTTAATAAAAGATAAGATAAGATCTCGCAAAGTTTACATGGCTTATAAGTTACAACCCATCGAAATATCATTAAATGTCGACACCACACTAACACAAGCATTCAAGAAGACATTCACATCCTAATGAACCAGAAAGAAAGAAGTCGCATTAAAATGTACTAAGGTGTAGAGTGCACATTAATCGAGTTAGAGAGAGAGAGAGAGAACACAGTTAGTAGACTCGAGTTAGAGAGAGAGAGAGAGAGAACACAGTTAATAGACTCGAGTTAGAGAGAGAGAACACAGTTAGTAGACTCGAGTTAGAGAGAGAGAGAGAACACAGTTAGTAGACTCGAGTTACAGGGAGAAAGAACACAGCTAGTAGACTCGAGCTACAGAGAGAGAGAGAGAGAACACAGATAGTAGACTCGAGCTACAGAGAGAGAGAGAGAGAACACAGATAGTAGACTCGAGCTACAGAGAAAGAAAGAGAACACAGCTAGTAGACTCGAGTTAGAGAGAGAGAACACAACTAGTAGACTCGAGTTAGAGAGAGAGAGAACACAGTTAGTAGACTCGAGTTAGAGAGAGAGAGAGAGAACACAGCTAGTAGACTCGAGTTAGAGAGAACACAGTTAGTAGACTCGAGTTACAGGGAGAAAGAACACAGCTAGTAGACTCGAGGTACAGAGAGAGAGAGAGAGAACACAGCTAGTAGACTAGAGCTACAGAGACAGAAAGAGAACACAGCTAGTAGACTCGAGCTACAGAGAGAGAGAACACAGTTAGTAGACTCGAGGTACAGAGAGAGAGAGAGAGAACACAGCTAGTAGACTCGAGCTACAGAGAGAGAGAACACAGCTAGTAGACTCGAGGTACAGAGAGAGAGAGAGAGAACACAGCTAGTAGACTAGAGCTACAGAGACAGAAAGAGAACACAGCTAGTAGACTCGAGTTACAGGAAGAGAGAACACAGTTAGTAGACTCGAGTTAGAGAGAGAGAACACAGTTAGTAGACTCGAGTTACAGAGAGAGAGAAAGAACACAGCTAGTAGACTTGAGCTACAGAGAGAGAGAGAGAGAACACAGCTAGTAGACTCGAACTACAGAGAGAGAGAGAGAGAGAACACAGTTAGTAGACCCGAGTTACAGAGAGAGAGAGAGAGTGAGAACAGTTAGTAGACCCGAGTTACAGGGAGAGAGAACACAGCTAGTAGACTTGAGCTACAGAGAGAGAAAGAGATAGTCGACTCGAGCTACATAGAGAGAGAGAACACAGCTAGTAGACTCGAGTTACAGGGAGAGAGAACACAGCTAGTAGACTCGAGCTACATAGAGAGAGCACACAGCTAGTAGACTCGAGTTACAGGGAGAGAGAACACAGCTAGTAGACTCGAGCTACATAGAGAGAGCACACAGCTAGTAGACTCGAGTTACAGGGAGAGAGAACACAGCTAGTAGACTTGAGCTACAAAGAGAGAGAGAGCACACAGCTAGTAGACTCGAGCTACAAAGAGAGAGAGAGAACACAGCTAGTAGACTCGAGCTACAGAGAGAGAGAGCACACAGCTAGTAAACATACTTCAACCCCCTTAAATAGTGGGACTTACGACTTACCAGCGAATAGTGAGCGAATACCCCTTTCTCTGTATAATTGGGCCAGCAGACCCAAAGTAGATGATTGACTAGGCTCTAAAAAAGTAATGAAAACAATAATCGGATAATCACTTTGAGCAAGTCAATTACAATTATCGAAATGTAATTCCAATATAAATATGGGATATTTTGGGATATTCTTGCAAGGCGATTAAAGTAGCACAACACCTATCTATCTATCTATCTAATCATTCTTTTACTTTCAACCTTGGGGATACAAATACTCACTAAAAAGTGTTTGTATTGATATAGCAGTGGTTGAATTGTGAGCGTATGTAAGCGAATGTAAGTTGCTTGGTTTGTATTCTTAAATGCATAAATCTACTAGTATCTTAGTATCTATGTAGTATCTCTACTAAGATAACCATTTTATGAAATGCACATTTGAATTACAAATCTTGTCAGCGTATATCTATAGTCGATATTTTACTATATGCCTGTCAGTTATAGCTATAGTTAACTCACTATTAAAAAATTGCGCTTCTCCTAATTCGATTTGGCGGTGTGTTTTGATTACATCAAATGGCAAAGTTAATACACCAGAAATCTAAAATTAAGACGAAGATACGATAGGATGATATAGCCGGACCAATTTCGTAACAAAATAAAACCCTCAGTATATCTTGGTGATTATTATCAGTTTAGATAAATATTTTACTAACCATTCCCGCAATAGAACTGTACAAGATTGCGTGTGACAAGTTCAGATCGCCACCCTTTAATTGATTATGCGATGTCTGATAACGAAACTTCAAAGTGTCATACAGGAACCAGAACAGCATGGAAAATGGAACATCTCGTAACAATGATGGCCCCATTCCCATCCACAAACTTTTATAACCATTCTGAATGATTTGTTTTTAAAAAGAGATTGTATTGTTTACGATAATCGCATTAATAGAAATGAATACAACATTATACAAATGGTATTGTAACCAAGTGTTATAATATTATATACCCACCTGTTTTATAGATGAGGTAATAAAGTCTTTCACTTGGTGATAGTTCATCTTATTGGACTGTTTCTTGATTCGTATAAGTTCCAGAGGTGAGATGACAGCAAGAGCCACCACTCTGGATAATCCACCAACTATAGGGGGTATCCAGTAGTGAAATTGTGGATTAAACGCACTGCAATAAGGAAACATTCTCAATATTTTCCAAGTATTTGATCTGTAGATTTTTATTGATACAATCATTCAAAACAAAATAAGGATATTCTATACATTCTAATACTATATTACTATATAACCTGAAAGTCTTAACATTATTAACTATGAAATAGAGGAAGTTAGAATTACTTAGAGCAAGTTAATGACAAATTACCTTAATGCTTTTAATTTTAGACCTTCATTGATTGTGAAGTAGATGACTGTTTGAGGAATAGCCATTAATCTAAAATGAAACAATCAAATTAAAATAAATAGCCACAAATAGATGACAATGAAATTTCTAATGATAAAATCAATAATTTACTTACAATGTTGGTGATAAACCACTCCATAAAGATAAAATTCCCTCACTTCTGCTTATCTTCATTACAGCATCCTAAAAAAGAAAATCCTTAACTTGTAATTCATAACTGTAGATAACATTATTTATAAATTGTAGTTTTTAAAATTTACTCACAAGAGATCCATTATAATGTCCAGTTCTTCTGAACCAGGGGACAGCATTTACTCTTTTACCAGTACCATTAAAGCATGGACATAAGTGGTCCATTAAACCATTGCAATAGATAAAGCAATTTCCTGGAAGAATAGGCTTTTGTTGAATCTAAAAATGATTTATGAATATTTTATAAAACAGTATTCTTAAAAATACTGTACAACTATAGAGAGAATAACCAAATTATATTAATAGCTCATACCTGTAATCTAACTTTTACTACATCAAGAGGAGTCATCAATAGTGATACTAGTGCCGCTCCAGAGGAAGATGCAGCAATTACTCCATGTAAGGGAACATCTGATGGTTTAGATATTTTATCATGACCAATTATATTAGCCATTTTTTTCTTTTGTTGATTAGTCATTTAAATGAAAGAACTAAAATATAAAAGTTGATAATACAATTAACTGGAAGGTGTTTTAAGTAAAATAAGTAATGTGGAAAGAGTTATTATCTATCATGATTATTTTATTGTAGTTTATATTAAAAATGTTAATTAATCCTTCTTTTCATAGATTATGTTAAAGAAAATATTTTATAATCATAATGGAAGATATATATCAAAGAATAATATACTTGGGTATTGGTAAACAAAATAATGGTATGACTGATACTTAGTATGAGATGCCTGACGGGAATTGGTAAATGAATCTTTAGGTTAACTTCACTGCAAATAAAAAGGACTATTTAATCATACAATTCATACAATCAATCAATACTCAGCTCAGGACCATGCAAAATGCACACCAGATTGGAAAAACTAGCAAATGATTGCACACTAGTGAATTTGAGATATACTAAACAAATAGAGATACAATTGACTTTTGCATGTCAAAATGCAGTGCAGATATATACCTATAACTGTTTCACTTGTGACTAGCATATTTGGTTTGCATGTCAGACTACTTAGGGCACACTAACCTGAGCATTGACTGTGCTGTGGTACTATCTAAAAACTATAATTGTAACATATTTAGCCAAATTGAAAACTATCTGGCTAGATATACTGCAAATAAAAACGACTATATATAGTGGTACCACAGAGACAAGTTATGTTATGCCAGCTAGTTTTCTAGCTAGTATCTAGCCAGCTAGTTTTCAATTTGGCTAGATATGCTGCAATTTTATCAATTATCTAGCCGGCTAGATATGAGCAACAAGTTATGAACAAATAATAGTGTTATCTAGTCGGCTAGATATTAGGTGGTACCACAGAGAAATTGTCTTGTTAAATAGTCGTTTTTATTTGCAGTGTATTTATGTAAGTATAAATCATTCATAGCATACCAAAACAAATAGTCATTTTTATTTGCAGTGTTGTGGTTGAATCCCTGTGTATTTCTAAGTAAACAAAAAGCTGCTAATTTATTTGGAATTCTATTTATTTCTCATATAAACAATGTATTCATTCATAAACTTAAAAATTGTTGAGGATTTTGTTGAGGCAATTTCTAATTTCTATTACTTAAATTAATTAGGTTACAAATAATAACAGAAAATCATTTTGTAACTATATATTTTAATTAAAATGAAAAATAATTGAATTCTAATAAAGATAGTAAACTGAATTGTTTTGTGGCCGACTTTATATGGTGCCCAGATGACCCAGGAATGACATGGCTGTAAATTTTACAGAATAAAATGATTATTTCTGTTTTTATTCTATTTCGATTAAAGGAATAAATCATAAGTAGTATTCATAGTAAGAAAATTTAATATATTATGATTGAAAATAAATGAATGTAATACCTTAAAAAAACAATAAAAAGTTCATGTTTCTCATTATAAAAAAATTAACGAATTCAACGCTAATTTTGAATGTCTATACAGATTTAGTTTAAAGCATATTAAAATTTATTTCCCTTAATTTTCTATCAACAGACTGACATGCCGTAAAATTTACTTATTAAAATCTTTTACTTTAAACAAAATGACGATTATTATAATCTTGTGCTAGCATAAATTGGACACGATTAAATAATAGATATACATAAGAAAAAAAATTAAATTTCTTGATATATAAAATAAATAGCACATATATTAATTTGTAATGAATTTTGACTGAAAATATTTTTGCGCTAATTTAAAACTTCGGTCTAAAAATGGTGGGCTTTAAAATATAATTGGTTTTATGGGTTTAATATCAATAAATAGTGATTACAGTGTCCATAACTTACTTATTGAAAATGTAAATTTTGATGCATATACATTTGTTGATTAATTAGTTTCGTTAAATTCTATATATATCAAATCAATTTAATTTTTCTAGAAAGGTAATCATATTTTCCAGAAATGTAACTATTCCCGGGATCTTTAATGTATTAAATTTTTGATTACAATTTATTAAACACACTGAAAAATGAATTAGCTGGTTTAAAAAATGTTGACTGTATATTTTGCATTTGCCTTTGGCTATGAACAAAAGTTTAACCTGGGGAAATGTGTCATTCTGAGCCCTGCCCAAATTCTCTAATTCAGAACTAGCTTTGTGAATTATGTTATAGGTATTATACTTAACAATGACATTAAATTAATAATCATGTAATATAAAAGTTCCTATCTGGTTTGCCAGTTGAGTTCTTAATATTGGGCCAATCAGTTTGGAACTTTTCACTGTTCCAATGGCCACTCACCACAACATAAATATCTTCAATTATAATTAATAAATATAGGATTCACACTTAGAAAGATTATTTATTCATTTGCACTTTCATAATTTTTCTAGTCTAAAGACAATTAATAATACTATACTAAGTTATTATGCTAATATCATTATCATTTTAAAGAAACTATCTTCAAAATATCAATGAAACATTTATTTTCTAAGAATATATAATAAGTATTAAATACAATTTAAAAAGCTATATAATAAGTTATAAATTAATCTATTTGATTTTCCCTCTAATGTATTATTTTCTGCTTCTCCTTGAATGTCTAAAATTCATAGCCTATAGGAAAGTTAAGCTATAAAATAAAAATTTACCTTTAAACAAGGCTATAATTAAGTTGTTATGGATCTAATTATGTTTAAAAAATATTATTTTCACAGCAACACAACACAGGCTTCATCATCTTCATTTTTCCATTATTATGTTGCAAAGGGAAAACCACTATTTTATTATAGTATTCATTTATCAAAACATATTAAGTAAGATTTAATCCTTCTCTCAACATTCAATTGTCCTGATTTCATTATTGATTGTGCAATCCTCCATTTAACCATTTAATTATTACATAATCCTTCTTGTAGTTATGTTTCTTATTCTATCTGTACAAGGTTAGTCAGTTATCTTGTTTCCCCTGATGAAGTTATGCAGGAAAGCTTGGAAGTATAAGTATTCTATATTTTGGCACTTGTCTTATTTTTTCTTATATTAAATAAGGTAAAGAAATATAATTTTAAAAATTTGTAATTAATTGTAATAGGAAAAAGTTTTCTGTTTTATCTCTATATTTTAGTCAAAAAAGAAAGGTTTGTCTTTGGATGAAAAAAGGAAAAAAATGCTTGAATTTTTTTATGAAAAAGTATGCTATACTTTGCAAATTAAATTATATTTAAGAACTTTTACACAGACTGCATTTTCTGTCAGACTAGATATTGTCAACTATGAACATCATGGTCATGACTTGGAACTATAAAATTTTAATTTCTTTCTTTTAACTGCTTTCTGATTTAGAAATTACTTACTGATGCTGTTTTTGTTTTATATTTTCAGAAAGATTTTTATCAATTAAAGGAAGTTGAAAGAATATGTGCTAAAGAAAAAGGAATAAATGCTATGTCCATAAAAGATGTATTGATGGGTTTATACCATGACAACTTGGTGGATTCTGATAAGATAGGAACATGTGTTTACTTTTGGTCATTTCCCAGTAAAGCTGGACAAAAGGTTAGTCAGTCAGATATTTAATTTCAATTAGTTTTTATAACAGTTTAGTTTTATAGTTTATATTGTACAATTGTATATTTTCCTTCTTGACTGAAGTACTTCTTTCAATAAAGTCACCTATCTGAAGCCACTAATTAATGAATTGAATGACAGGGCTGATTTGGCTAATTAGATGAAATGACTGCCCTCAAAATATTATGGTCATTAATGAAATGAAAGTGTGTAACTAAAAATTGGCATGATTGACTTTGTTCATTGTCAAAATTCATTAAAAAAATATTTTTATTTTCTAAGTGGAAAATCATCTGGATAATAAGTTATCTAATAGTATTGAACATGATATTTTTCATAAAGAATTCTGTGGAATATTGACACCAAGACTAAATGAATTATTTCGATATTTGTAAAAACATTTCTTAACTGAATTAGTTGTGAATCGGGTTGGAATCCTTAGCGATGGAGAAACTGATCTTCTAAATCTATGGAATATTGTCTCATTATATTTATTTTTAAATCAGAACTTCAAAAACCTTTTAGAGGAAGGCGGAGCTTTCAGAGGTACAGAATAATCTTAAGACAGTGTCTGCTAAACGCAAAGCAATTGAAGCAGCAGTAGAATTATCAAAGACTGGTAAAGAAGAAAATGTAAGAAAGTATCCTTAAAAGCATAAAGCTTGGAATATTTTTTATTGGTACAATGTAGGTTTATAGGTACTAAAATCCTTTGAGAAATCCGGTTAAAAATCATTGATTATAATTAAGTGATTAACGAATCACTAGAAACCTATCCTTTGATCGATTTAATTTCTATAAGTAATATAGAGTGTACTGACAATGAAAAAGCTTCAACGGATAGGTTTCTAGTGATCCGTTGATCCGAAAAAATAATTTTAATTATCCGAAAAGTCTTGAAACAATTTTTTTTAGCTTGAAATCATCAACCGATTTTTAACCGGATTTTAGTAACAACTCTAAAGAGCATTGTTAATTTTGGGTTCTAAAGCGTAATTATTTATTTATAGCCAGATAGAAATGAAGTAATGGAAAAATTGTCAATTTTGCGTTCCAAGCGTGATGCTCTAGCTGAAGAATTGAAAAAGTATAAAGATTGCGACCCGGATTATCTGTCCCAATTGCAAGAACAGGCAGATACGGCGAAAGAAGCAACTAATAGATGGACAGGTGAGTTTATATTTTCCCCATATTTATCGATTACGTTTATATGAATATATACTAAAATAGTTTAATAGATTTACAAACTAACGGATATTTTATTTTAGATAATTTGTTTTCTATCAAGTCGTGGATAAAAAATAAATTCAACATTGAAGAATCCATCATTGATAAACAATTTCAAATTCCAGAAAATGTTGACTACATTGATTGATATATTGATTGAATTATTGTGTTTGGTTATTTATTCAGCTTTGAAAAGGTTATTAAAATTATATTTTTAAATACGTAAATTGTTTTAACTTTGTAATTCCTCTGCTCGAACAGAATACACTTAGCCCAGAAAAATTATTATATTTTATATGAGCGAAAATAGTCTTATGTGTACTTCTATCCATGTCTGTTGGTAATGCTCTGCAGAACATTAACTGATTATCGACAGTAATGTTTGATATTATATTACATAGAAATGCAGGAAAGATTTGGCGAAATATAATACGATTTTCGCAGGGATTTTGCAAAATATGGTATAATTGATTATTATGCTACTCAGGAGTCCTAATGTATATTCCGTTTCTAAACACCTATTAGCAAGTTTATAAATAATATTTGTTTTAATAATGTAATTAAACTTTCAGTTCAGATTAGCGAATTTTTAAATTATCCGAGAAAATGAATGATATGGGTATGTTTAACACTTCTATTGGTATTCAGCAGAGAAAAATCACTAAATATTATCATAAGTGTCAAACTTTTATTTAAGTTTTATGCATATACGTATACTACTTAATTTAGGATAAAAATATATTTTAGATTATATCTTAAATAGGCTTCATTTATTTTAATCTAAAACAATTGATAAAATACTAAATACTAAAAGAGTCACTAAAGCTTCTGTGGTTAATATTCCATTAAGTCTACTATGTAATTAAGTATAATTATGTACATTGATTGCATTAAAAATTGAATGACTTATGCTTGAATCCATTATGCTTAATTTTCAATTCGATTACCAAAAAAGTAGAATAATAACAAATACAGATGAATTTACTATTTCCTTATATGCTACATTGTTTTGAATATTTATATGTATATATTCATATACATATTTATTAAATGTATATATTATATCCATTATTAGGCTTCATTTATTTTAATTTCTTAACAATTCTGTGATCAACCCAAACCATAAACACAGCTAAGATAAACATAATAATTTAAAGACATTTTAAACTATATAAGTATACATAATAACCACAGCTATAAAAGTGTGCAACTTAATTTAATTCTGATTTATTATCTTTAAACTCTAATTTTTTATTAAATTCATATTAATTATTGCATAACAGATTTATGAGGTTGATTAAATCAATATATTCCAAATATCAAAACATTACAATATTAAATATAATTAAATGATTATTGGTAATGATCATAAACATGAGTGTATTGCTAAACATAATGCTATATGCACATACTCGTATATTACTACACTTTGAAAATGTTTTTGAAACTAAACATTCTCCCAAAACAAATTTTTAAAACAGTTTGTCTTTTTTGTTCCTATTTTAAATTATTATACTATTGATATCATACTATAAGAAATATTAAATCTATTTAAAGTTAATTAAATAATAGACTAAACATTAATAATTAATTGATATATTATCAGAAATGCATATTATTAGACTGATTCATTCAATACCTACAAATATGGGTATAATTATAGCTATTTTTTTGAAAATAAAGCCACAAATAAAGGAACTAAAAGAAAATTTTAATAGTTGTTTATAAACTTAATTTCATTATTCTCTTTATCATTACTATCAAATCAATTGATATATCATTATATGGAAAACAATAATATTCAATTTTATTTTAAGTCAATGTTTTATGCTTGTATTGAATAATGCTAAAAAATAGACTAAAATTGAAGTTGTTAAATGTTAAAATATATGTTAACTATCAAATACCTACATTAAAAACAAATTGCATTCATTATAACATTTCAAAGATTTAAATGTTAATATATTTCCTTCTATTAAATGCTCTAATTAAATTTTGAAATTTACAAAGGGCTGTTATATTACTATTGTTTTGATGAAAAATTGATGAATGAAAATTTTTAAATAAAAATGATCCTTCTGTTGTGTTTCAGATATGCTCTTGTATGATCTGACTGCACTACACTGGTCAATACTGCATCCCACAAACATGAACTTGCCATACAATATTTCCCAATTAAATGACTTTCTGAAGCAACAAATACCACCAATAGATTCTCACTACCTCTCTCTTGAATCAAAAAATCCTATCATTGAACTGGACATAATATTAGGTTACCTAATGGAAAATACATCATCTATTAAAGGTAAATTTATATACCTACAAACCTATATCTATCATATGAGATTATCTTAAATCGGAATGTCATATAGGCCCTAGCTAGAGCAAAACGGAAGAACAGTAAGTTCCATCACCTTAGGGCCACCTTCTTTGAGATATCTATTTCTAGCTTTTTGAGTCACTTTCTTAGTTTCTTTGCTGGTGTTGGTTCTCTATTTTGCTTAATAATTCTATGAACAGAATTTATCATAGAGACAGTTATTAGTAAAACAACTTTATTTTAACGTTATTCTCAGTACAGTTTATATATTTTACAAGCTGCCTGTAAACAAAAGCTTGATTTTCTGGATAAGGAAGCTGCATTATGAATATCAATAGCAGTATTACCAATCATGTGAACAGCATAATTCTATTCGATATGTAGCTTTCAGATTTGAGAATAGCATCTGGTAATGAACCTCTGGTAATAAGATCAGAAGACGAATGTGTCAGGTGTTGTATAACAATGCAGTCAGAATTATAATGATGCCTCACCACTATAGATACTCTCTGTTGATGAGCGATGTCAGATCCATTACAATCGATTATTGATTATAATTAAACATCATATTGCACCCTTTAACATAATTATTGTTGTCTGCATGTCCTAGAAATCAGATCGACTGTAAACATTATGCATTATACATACACACACTCGTATATTATAATCTATAATGAATCACAATATCGAATAATTAATTCGCGAACATAATAAACAAAATAGTATTAAATAGCTTTATGTTTACGCATTAGCTACATTAAATTGATGAAGAAAATCGGCAGGAAATCATAATAGATAATAGATAATCACTTCCAAAAAATTCCTTGTAAATTGCCTATACCTTAAATATTAAATAGCATTAAATATATTTAACAAAGTGAGTTTAAGACATAGAGATGTAATCCAGTACTTATTATGAGTGAATATAGAGAGTGGCAGTCTGAATGAGATTGTGGAGACAAATTGAAAATCAAAAATTCTGAAGGCAAATCATCAACGAATACTCAACTGTGATTCGCTAAGAAGTAATGCCTGACTTCTAATCACGAATGAAACTCGGAAATTAAACTCACTTGCCTGCCTGCAGCTGCCATGTTTCTAATTGTCCCCTCAATGAGAATGAGATGAGCACTCTATAGAATAGATCACCTTGTATTCATTACATCTCTATGGGTTTAACTGATCGAATAAGAACTACTGATCTGACTATACGTATAGAGATATCTCTCTTTTCTTATAACGATAGGAATTCTTAAGAAAATGAGTCAAATTCTCAATAATCTAATTGAATTTTAGATAGTCCTCCAATGCATAAAAAGCAAGTATTTCCTAATTACAAATAAAAGCATATATTCATTACATATTACTAGCTAATAGTATAATGCAAATATTCTATATTTACTGCTGCTATTTGATAAACCTCCCTGGTATTTATGTAGTATTTATTTGGTTTTATTTATTTATTATCTATTCAACATCCCATCACGCTAAAACATCTCACTGAGATCACTCTCTCTCTCTCTCTCTCTCTCTCTCTCTCTCTCTCTCTCTCTCTCTACTATAAACACATCTAACTGAAATA
>JAYMFX010084666.1:0-10829 GCA_036784945.1 Monocelis spectator | reverse complement strand
GATTGTAACGATGTGAGGAGGGCGAATTAGTAGAAGCGAGCTATACAGTAGTATTAGATAAGAACATTCTCACCAGCATAGGTGATGACCTCTTCACTTGGCGAGGAATCTTCCACTGCTCCGTTTCTTGGTCACCGCTACGAGTAATACCTATTCATTAAAACTAAATTAAATTAATAAAATAGGAAGTATAAGAAATAAAAACAGATATTTCTATCACTAAAGCATTTATATTTAAACTGTCAAGAAACTTTAAAGGAATGTCTATAGCTAGGAATTCAATCCAGTAAGAAACACTGCAGAATTTTTAGTCCAAATTATATTTTAGGTAAGGAAATATTTGTGATATGTTTTTCTAATATTCTTTTTTACGATAAAAGACAAGTTTAAAAAAATATATATTTGCCACTGAATTTGGATGATGCTCGTTCTGATTGGCTGGGTCAAACGATGAAATGTCAAAATGAGAAAACTATAGTAAAACATTAGAATCGCCCGGGGTGAAGCATATGTATCTATAGAAAAAAAATCCGACTTTTTGTGTGACAATAAAACAAAAGACGTCTGATATCCATGAGCACCATGGATATAAATTCGACACAGAGGCCTATATAATACGCTAGAATAATGACGTCACACTGGGGCCAAGCATTTGTTGCTATAGTTACAGTCTATTTATATCTCAGTCGAGTAACTAAAAGAGAGCGCCTTATTGGTTTAGAGATAGGGAATTCCTCATAGAAAAATTCTCATATCTCAATTTTCTCTGTCAGAGAGACGAAAAGATAATGAATATAAACGATGAATAGAGATGACCCGATGAGAACGTTATAAATAGAAATTAATTGATTTTTGAAGTAGAAAATGCGAGTTATGTCGAATAATAGACACAATAAAACCTCCACGACTTTTTTTAAATATGAATTGGAGTCTTTTTATTTTGTGCAGACATTAGGTGACTTCCTCCTAAACCCGCCGGTATAACGACTAGATAAAAATGCCAATTAAGTATCAAATGTGGCATTCTGTATATACGCACAGTATTATGGTACAGACTTTTCCAAAACAATGTCATAGTTCCCGATGATAATCAGTGTAGCTATATAGAATTTTGAAATCGTATATTGAAAAGCAATACTAATTGAGGAATATAAGCGCTTTCCATAGAAATGGACAGTGAACATTTTCAGGGCAAAAAAAACAACGATCCGATTTCTTGGGTCGATCCGAAATATTTAGGAGTTAACCAGCAAAGATAAAGTCAGATATTCTGAACGATTTGAAAGAAACTTTGAAATTTTGGCTATAGACAACAAGCTGTTGAACGGATCTTTTGCTCGAAACAAGAGAACCCTCGCTATAAGTTATAAAAATGACCGTTAGTAAATTCAGGTTGTAATTTATACGATAAGTTTCGAAATTTAGGTGTCGATTTCATTGACTGACTAGGCAGAAGTTTCGTGAATACTTTAATCAAAATGACAAATTGTTCAAATTCGAAAAGCGATTTAGTGGTTAAGAACGGATGATTTATAAATCAAACAGTATAACAATAAAACTAACAGACAACCAGATAAGCATACTATTAAATAACATAAGGTATAGTATAACAATGATTGAAATCACAAAAATTGAATCAAATAGAATTAATTGCATCTATTTATTATAAAAGAACTACATATTTACAAGTATAGATAAACATATGATAGATATCAGTGTGTGAATCACTTTCTTGGAGGTTTACGAGGTCTGCGACCAAGACCATAATGAATGGGCGTGTCATCGGTGATGGAGACCACATTTACTCCGCTGAGGGCGATTCCTTGTAGGCATGGCTGTAATGAATACACAAATTAATTATTATATCCGGCTCAATCCATTCTTATGTGGTCATGAACAAATCAAAATTTTAAAATCGGAATGAATCTACCAATCGTATTGGGTAGTCACAAGGGATTCCTCGAGGCTTCATTGACTACGAGCTAAAAATATCGCTCTCATTTGGTGGAATTTATCCAATTGGAAAGTTGGTCATATCTTGTTTGATTATAGTATGCCAATTTGGTAAGCATAGAGCCATATGAAATAGAGAATCTCTATGTATCATAGAGTAACCACTCGAAAAGAATCAGATGTGGATAGATAGATATTTTTTGTTGTTCAAAATATATTTTAAAGTACCCCACAGATGCACTGGGCTATTAGAGTTATCATTCAGAAAGTTAATATAATAATTCCTTTTTTGAAGGAATGACCAAGTAACACCACGTATTTGCGCTGAATTTTTTAAAATTCTCACGATCAGAAGAATTATTGGTACGACTCCAAACACGCTCAATGTGTCTCCTTTTTTGAATTTCTTCTTTGATAGAGTTATTAAACCAAGGCACAGTAGTTCTTAAAAGAAATTTCACAGGTTTTATGGGAACCAGTTTATTAATAATAGATACATAAGAGTATGTATGGAGTTGTAATTAGTTATGAGGACAGTTACACAATTTATACTCGAAATATATATAGAGTCACAAAGAAGAGAATTTTTAAGTTCTGATTCAAAACCAGATAGATTGAAAAATTAAAAAGACCAATTACGAACAGTGAAAGTTATTAAAATCCTATATTGAGTTTCGTCGCTATGACATCTTGAACTTCACCAATTTATATTGGTGGAGATAGCCCAGGATTTTCTGACACATAAATCGATATACAAATATCTACTAGCAAGTAGATGAGTTGGGAAACGAATGTTCTAAATAGTAGAGTAAATGTTTCTCAAGTAGAGTTGAAAAGATCAGTACAGATTTCACTCCTACATGCGAATGTCCTCCAAAAACAAATCTTTCTGCCTCGATCCCATTCTAATCTTCAAAGCGGTGTTGTGCCGAACTGTGTAAAAAGAGCAATCATTACACCACTGATTAAGAAAAAGGGTCTCAATAAAGAAGAGTTTGCTAATTATCGTCCTGTTTCTTCTCTTAGTTTTGTATCCAAACTAATTGAAAAACTAATAGCTAATAAGATAGATACCTATTTATTCAGTAATTCTATCATACGTTCGTCCACAATGACATTCCCATTGCTACAGATAATCAACTCATCATCTGTATCATTTTCTGGATCTTATCGCATTTGATACTGTGGATTATTTCATTATTACTTGATAGACTGAAAACTCGCCAAGGTTTCTCTAATATTGTGCATAATTGGTTTCATACGTATCTCTCCAGGAGAAGTCAAGCCATTAAAATCAATACTCATGTTTCTGACTTCTCTTCGCTTCGCTGTGGTGTTCCTCAGGGTTCTGTACTTGAACCCAGACTATTTACATCGTACTCCGACCCTATCGCTGACATTTTTAATCTCCATAACATCTCTTATCAAAATGTACGCAGATGACATGACCCTCTACTTCTCATTTAAGGGGAAAGATTCTCAAAACGCTATTTGTAAAATTGAAAGTTGTTTGGAAGTTTCATCAGATTGGTTTAACATTAATAAACTAAAGCGCAACCCCGATAAATCAGAATTCATTGTCTGTGGCTCCAAAGCAAATTTGGATAAATATAATATACATCAGCTCAATATATGCGGTAGTGTTGTTCGGGCATCTGACAAAGTTAAATGTCTGGGAGTAACATTCGACAAATTACTTACTATTCGATGATCATATTGGTTTGTTAATCCGTGATTCATTCTACTCTATTAGGTCTTTTTTATTACATAAGGGATCCGATTTTATCGACGAAAATACTGCGATCAACGATGGTCGCAGTGATGGTCAACGCTTTTATTCATTGCAAACTGGACTATTCATTGTAACTCTGTTCTCTACGGCTATTCGGAAAAGAATGCGTCGCGACTTCAGTCGATTCAAAACAGTTGCGCTAGGCTAATCAAGAGATTACCACGACTCTGTGCAACTTCCGGTGCTATTCGAGCGCTCCATTGACCTGAGAACTCAGAGTGACATTAAAATAAATTAGACTATAAGCTGTTTAATCAATGAATTTTATTTTCTCTTGTACTCTCCTCCCATTTTGATAACATTTTCTGCTGATATTGTGGTATAATAATAATAAATCAAGAATCACAAAAACGCCTTAATGAATTGAAACTCACTAATCTACCCTGACCAATTCCTTTTAAAATCACCCTGATTGAAGTGATGCCTAGCTTTTTCGCTTTGAGACCAATGGATATGCCGGCAGACTGGCAAGCTACTGTAGATTTCTTACGCGTATTTAAATAGCCTTCTACGGGAGGTGAAGTACTGGCTAAACTGCGACCTTTGAAATCGGTGAGATACACTTTCGTATTGTTCTTACCAGCGTGAATAAACAAACGGGGTATTTCCTGATAAATTGAGTTATCGTAAATTTTAGTAAGAATCTTTTCAGAACCAGTTTGTAACCCTAATCTAAAATGTTAGAATAACATACACAAATATTTTACAGTAGAGAGACTTGGCTTAATTAAATTTACAATATTTGTATACTATATTCGAATGACAATAGAAAATTATTTAAAATCTTTTAACTTACATTTTAATTCCTTGCTTTGGATCATTATCAGGAATGGTTTTTGTGATTGATTTTGAAGCTGACTCAACTGTGCTTATTGATTTTGAACAATAGCAAGCTGACATATGGCTTGTGGGAGTGCATATTCTGATTCGATTTAAACAATCTAAATAAATATGAATTGTAATTGATTCAAATTTAGAAATAATTCATGAGTTCAACACTGATCAACTGATTTTGGGCAGATTGAGAATTATCAATAGAGAGGTAGAGAAATATATCACAATATACTACATAAGACAAGAACATACATGATAAATTAACTATAGATCTTCGCAAAGTTTGCATCATTTAATTTCTGAATCTAAAAATGAACACATTTAAAAAATCAATGCATGAAAGATGTCATCTTAGAACTAGTCTTTAGTATGGATATTAAAAACATTTAAATATTATTGATTTAATATTGTTTGAGTACACTAGCTATAGTATAATCCTGCCATAACCAGATTGAAGGGACAACATAAATTTGCTTGAATTAGAACATGTACCACCATAACATATTTCATCCTTGAAGGTGTGAGTTTGTTTGGAAGAAGTTTTTTTCAATCTTCTTAACAAATTATGTCAATCATTCAAACAACTCACAGGTGGCCTGGTTTCAAACTTAAAAATTTAGCACACCCTTAGATACAAATAATGAAATAAATGGAGTTGTATTGAATAATGGTCTGCTAAATTTGTATATAAATCAAGGGTTATTTTATCCAGCTATTGAAGGGTGAGAGAGGGTAGTAGGCACTTGCTGCATATCATTTATAATTATAGGTTGAGTGATGTAAACAATATAATGATATGGTTTGTAAATACAACTAATATAAATTAATACATGCTCTTTAATAATAGATAAGTACTTGAATTGGTTAAACTTGGGGGAGATATATGTATGAAAGGTATTGCAGGCAGAAATATCATTGATATGAGAATGCCTAGCACCTAAGGCAATGTGTACCATTACCAGGTAAATTAGGGAACCACAAAGCACCAATTAATTAGGACTCTATGCTTAATTAATTCATAAAAGTAATTGCATGAAACTTGTATTTTTATACATATTTTAGGGAATCAAAGGAGAAATACTGCCCAAAAAATTATATGAGCCACCAAGTCAAAAGTAAAAGTCAACTTTAATAAATACAACATGATTTATTAAGCATAAGCATAAGTTTGCTAAATATTACTATATTTTGTTGCACAAGTTTTATTACTTAAAATCTATGTATTTAATAAAGCTCCTCCACTAAATTAGCAATAAATTATTATTGCAATAGAATTTGTGGGTTTTTATGATTTTCTGAAATTCAATTTACTGTTTAAGTGACATCATCCCCCTAATTTTATGAAAATTAAATATGCCTTTCAATATGGCTCTATCTGTGTCTAAAGGAATAATAACAAACAGAATTCTAAGGGTCTTTTGTGTTCTTCTGAAATTCAATTGAGAATATCTTAGATACTTGTTGAAAATGTGTAGTATTATATTTAATACAGTTAATATAAAATATTTTATATTGGGATATCTGTATCATTTTAATGGAACCTATAAATCTATTAATGCCCAATTTGTTAATACAGTTCGATGTATCGTACGGTAGTTTGAACTACAAAAATGTATTTGTTAATATCAATTAATCGTACTACACAGTTCAAACCACCAATGTCACAGTTTGACTGAAGAGGAGAACTAATGAATAGTTCAACAACGTTGCTATAGTTATTAGTGCTCTGATTTCAAAAATTATCAAAATGCCGGTTTATAAATTTACAATTGATGAAAACAAATATGTGTTTGTTGATGCCATTAATGAGGGCATGGCCAGCAATTATCTCTCAGAATGTAATTATATAATAAATTTAGAGGGTCATTATCCACCCAGATTCAACAAATTTAGATTTTTAAATTACTACTCTTCTATAGTTAAAAGATGAAAATGTTTAATTTCCGAAAGTGTCAATATTAATTTGACATATAATATAAAAAATACACAATAAAATATTTTGAATGCTATGTTGAATAGATTAATAAATTTCACAAAATTTATTAATTTATTAGATAACAGAAAATAGTTATAACAGTTTTAAAATTATTTTTAAATATGCGGTGATGACAATGATATCATTAGTTCAATAGAACAAACAGCACATTCATAAAATACCATTGAACTGCACAGTTCAACATATGCACGGTATAATCAAACTGCATTAATGAATTGGGCCTAAGAATACTTTGTTAGAAATAGCATGTCCAATAAAGTTTACATAAAAATGATGAAAATTTAATAGCAAAAACAATCAGTTGATGATATGTGCAGGGATTAGAACGGCTGATCACGAAACCAGCATACAATCTCCTGTACCCTCCATGTCTACGCGGTCAGCATAGCCTATAAAATCTGCACCACGCATTGAAATTTTTTTGTATTTCACAAACTAGAATGCAGCTATAGGTCTTCTGAGAGCATATGTTTCCAAAATTACAGTTTTAATTTTTCCGTGTTTTGACACTTTTATTGGGATAACTTTGAATTTTCTACATAATCATAACAGGTATTTTTAAAATAAGCCTCCCCCCAATTATTTTCATTGCATATTTGGACAAGTTTCATGATCATTTTTGATCCTAAATCCGCGTAGGATTCTATTTCCTATGTGCATGAAGAAATTATAAAATAATTTTTGACATTTGTCAGTATAGTTGAATTTTTGGTAATTTGCAGTGGAAATTTAATACATGGATATTTAAAAATAATGACATGTCTAAAAATAATTAATGCAGGCAGGGTACAAGAATAATTCATTTTAAAGGAATATAAAAAATTGAATCTCAATAATTATGATTTATAAAAAATAAAATGCCGTGTGTGTGTAGTTAAAACGAGGAAGATTATTCTTATAAGGTATTAGATGCTATAAAGATCACAAATTATAACAATTTATCTCTACTTCATAATATTGTTACGCGTAAAGTATTATAACTATTGTATTACGCGTTTGTAGCCGATTAGAAGACAAGATTGTTAAGTTGGGCGCCTCATGGAATTATTGTACAGAACTAAAACAGATAATAGAGGATTTTAAAACATATATATGAAAATATACAAATAGTATATAGCTATTTTATAAAAATTTAAGTATTAATTATTTGTACATTTATTTTACACTACTATAAAGAAAGTAGTCTATAATTCAAATTGTAATCAATTAAATCAACATAGACTTTCTATCAATAATATCACAAAATATTTTAACAATGTTTTAACTAACTATTACTTATTCCACTTTTGTTCGAATTGATTTTTTCACGATAATAGCTTCGAGGTGCGGTGCTAGTTGCAGTCAATTTTATCAAGGTAAATTTCCTGTTTGTCTAATATCTACTACTCTTATCAGCGTATTTCTAAAAAGCATGTTTTTATATTGACAATAACTAAATTGAAGCTTAAATCATCCAGTAGAAAATTTAATATACATGTAATACAAACCCAAACCACTCCTACACTCACTACTGCATATTTTCATAATAAAAACAAGTTACATGAAATAAAATTAGTGTAAAGAGTGTAATATATACATCATAATATATACATAAATATATATATATATTTTTTTGTATGTTACATTAAAAGTGATTTTCTTATATTTATGAAGTGCAATTTCTAAAGCAGGGTACCACAACAAATTCAGGATATTTAACAAGATTCCCTGACAATATATTTCTAAAAGTTTACTTTATCATACTATATAACATGTATATTGATGTATATATTTACAGATTTATAACAGAAATATTACAAGAACAATCATTTGCAATATAAACATTATCAAATTATAAAACGTATATAATTTTAAAAATATTCAATGGGTGTGGGTGACTGTACAGTTAAGGTTTTAAAATGCTTAAAACTTATCCAGGTAAAACGCAATTGTAAACTGAGGTTTTAAACCCTCACTTTACAGTTGCATTTCTAAAACCCGGTTAAAACCTACAAACTCTTTATACTGACACTTTTTTTCTTGAGCAAACCTAGGGAGAAGTTGTTATACAACTTCATAATCCCACACATTTAGAAGCTACTGTATCCATGGAGCTACAGCCCCTCTCAGAAAATAATTGTGATCTTTTTTTTTCATTAAAATTAAACTACTTACGTGAGCTTTAAAAATAGTATTCACAAAACAAAACATTACCAATTTGAATAAAGAAGAGTACAAATAGGGAAACTACATATTTAACTTTTTGTTTAGGAAATTTGTGCTCAAAGCAATGTTTTACTTTTTTATTTTAAGTTTTATAGCCAGGATTGTTTTTATGTATTAATTCCTCCCCCCCACCCACGTTATAATTTTTGCAATATTTGTGTAGTAAAAATATTACAAAAATATCTACAGCTTTCCAGAACCTAAGCCAATCATTCTAACAATAAGGCAGAATTAGGGTTCTTAATTCCTTATAGAACTCTGTTTATAAATTTTTATTTAAAATAAATTGTCTGTATAAAAGTTATAAATCAATAGTTAATGTTTGAGCAGGCAGGTCATTGTTATCACTCTTTCTATATCTATGTAATTAATGAAAATTATTAATAAATTAAGGAAATGTTCTTACACTCATTTCCAATTTAAAAAAAAATATATGCATACAATTTTTTAATGGATGTAGCTTTTCTTAACCCAAACCCTAAATAACTGACAAAATGAATCAAAATCTGTTAATCAAACCGTCGGTGATATAGCATACAGACTCTAGTCGAAATAGCTGATTTTTTCAGGAAGCGCTTTTAAAGAAGGTTGATAGTTTAAAATCTTTATGCTGTTTCACATTTCAAATTTATAGAAACTTTTACTGTTCCATAGTTTGAAGATAAGTGTATATAGAATAGGTATACATTACAAATTGTCATTTAGTATGAAAATTTAGGAAATTATGAAAGATTTAACAACTTGAGTCAGTATGCTAAAACAAAATTAAGAGAAACTGTATCAACAAAAGGACTCAAGTGAACTTGAGTCTCTTTGCTATGTCTAAATTAATAATGTCTAAGCACATACAAACAATATAAAATTATGATAAACTGTATTTCAAAAACATCAAATAAAACACATACTATGAATAGCATCAGTAACTAAAAAGTTGAATGTACTATGTACAATTTTAAACAGTATATTCAAGTTTATAAAATCTGGATAAGACAAATAATAATGGTTTAATGCGTGGTTTAATGATTCAAGTTTAGATGAAACCATCTAGCTTCCTGTGATCGAACAACAGTTGTATTTCCTTCACACAAGGATGAGAGGTCAACAAATTTTTCAGAAGAAATCTTTGGAGGAGCTTTATAAAGATGATTAAGAACTGTATTTCCGGTAGCTGACTGTCTTGGCATTGGTAAGGTGATTGAGTCAAAGATGGCATCACTGTGGAGATACTAAAAAAGCAAAAGTACCTATTGCATAAAGGGTTTATCTAACATATAGAAAGAAAAAAACACATTGAAGAAAATTTTCTGGGGATCAGTTTTTGTTAGTCGAAGAACTTTGAACTTGGTCCAGTTAATGGTTTTACCATTATCAGAAATTCGAACCTTCAGAAACTGGTGTGCCACAGATAAGCTCTTCCAGTCCAATACTTCTTCCGTTTCAACTTCATGAACTCGATAATGAGGTTGCTTGCGTTTGGCAGTTTTGATGATGGAAATAAGTTGAGTTGGGGTCATCACGTCTCCAGCCAACTTGAAGTTTGCTTCAATTGTGCTATGTATGCTGTCGCACTCGCTTTCGCCATGATTGGCTTCGAAATAATGTAGAGAAACATGTTGAACGTTATTAGAAGTTTTCAAAAAGTGTCTGAACATGCATGGAATAATCGAATTTTTGTTTTGTCCAGCGCATCCATCTGAGAAGAGTTCCACATTCTTTGTCCCACGAAGATCCTCTTCTTTCAAATATATTTGAACTGCAGTAGCGACCTCACATGCTCCCCTCTTTGCAACTCCCTCATGCCACGCATAACACACACCTTTGTTTCTCAAATTATAGGTAGTAAAATTGAAATTTGATAAACGACGTTTGTAGAATACAGCACTGTGGTTGCCATTAGTATGGCGGCCGAGAGGGGTCAAAATGAAATTCTCTATGTAATAACTGAATATCTCTGAAAAGTAGTGAATATCTCTGAAAAGTAAAGAATATCACTGAAAAGTAGTGAATATCTCTGAAAAGTAAAGAATATCACTGAAAAGTAGAGAATAT
>JAYMFX010084555.1:0-13488 GCA_036784945.1 Monocelis spectator | reverse complement strand
AATATTAATAATAATATTAATTAATAATTAATAATGACTAACTACATATGTACGAAACAATTTAATAAATTTATTGACAATTATGCATATAGTTGTCAATAAATAAACTCATACCAAGGACTATATGTTGTCACGTAGTCCTCGACTCATACATTGTTAGACAACTCAATCGGACACCTTAATTTGCGCACATTACGCTAAACAGACGCTCAGCAATACAATAGGAGCTGAAGCGTGAATTCGTTGCCTCTTTTTAAAAATTACGTAATGACTGTATTTTAGGATTTTATTGATAAAGATTATAATTTTCCGTTAACTCTTTTGCATATATTATGCTCAAATAAATAATACCCTCACCTCCATTTTGTTCAAGCTAGCAATATTAATTCTCTCCACGATAGAAACGAATTGCACATCGAAATATATAACAAAGCAAGAAGTTGAAAAATGCTTACTAAACATAAACCCATCCAAATCAATGGGAAGTGACGAAACCTATACAAAAAGCTTCTGGCATTCTGGCTGGACGACCTTTAACCCACTTTAACCCAGCTCTCATGGTTCCGAAGAAAATCGTGAACAACAACAACAACAGTAGCAGCAGATGTCCTACTGTTTTCTACCTTCTCGCGGTGTGGGGCGAGACCCTCGCGAAGAGTGCGAAAGGAGACGCTATATTGGTCAACAACAAAGCAAAGAGGCGGGTTTTCGGAGAGCCAGGGGTACTGTCCGGCGAAATACAACTGGCAATTGATCCTGAGAGCCGGCGATGTGGAAAGAACCCAGGACTAGGAATGGAAGAATGTGGAGGGAGCATGTCCTAGAATTTCCTGCGGGGTACATGAAGCGGAACGAGATGGGACTCGAGGAGATGCAAGACCTATGCCGGAAGTCGTTCGAGGGCGGCCTGTCATATTAGCGATGGTTCTGCAGAAAAGCGTATCAATGAACAACAACAACAGCAGCTGCAGCACATTTTTCCAGCCTTCTCGGGGCGTGCTGTGGACCCAATATGGGACGAATGGAAGAAACTACTGAGACAAGATGGGAAGTTACAAGGGCGTTTTTTGGATAAGCGGAGATAGAGGACAGGCTAACTACTTCCGCAAGATCATGATGAGAGTCGGAGACATCGAAAGCAACCTTGGTCCAGAAAAGTGCGCACGCTGTAAGAAAGTCATTAGAAAAGGAACCAACCCGTGGGTGTGTATGTGAAGGAAAATGGCAAGCAAGCTGCACCAGAGAACAGATAGAAGAGAAAGAGAAGGATGGAAATGTATGTATTGCATGAACAGGAGAACACCGACAATGGAGAATGAAAATACACCGATAACATCAGAAAGTGACCATAGAAAGGTTGACCACCAAAAATATGGGCTTAACCAGCAGAGTGGCCATCGACAAAATCAAGAAAGAGAAGAACTGGGTATGTAACAACTGCAAGAACGAAAGCAAAAACAAGAACAGATTCGTAAAAAAAGAAATTCAAAAAGAGGATATGATAGGCAAAGGGAAAGCAGGAAGAACAGGAAATTCATGCAATGGAACTAAGACCACCTACAATCAAAATTCCCGGATTTGGAAACAGCACAACTACAAAATCGAATCCATTGACTCATTTGCAACGTCAGCCATTCTCAGCAACGTGACTGCAACAAGTTCGAACATTTAACAACCAGAAGAAACAAAGCTGCTATATAAAGCTATTCTTGGCATCGAAAGGCACCACCACTCATATTATGTCCTACACGAGATTGTCCCAATGTCCTCTCAGAACTCACTATGCAACCACCGGCAAGAACTACTAATTCTTTCGTTCCTAACACAACAATATTATCGGAACGTTTACTATACTAAATTAACTCATAATAATTTAATTAAAAAGTAGGCAACAAAATTATTGTTGATAAACATTAACAGAATATCTACAAAACATAATTGGACTTCATTTTTATGTCTCGACCTATTTTTATTAATTATTATACGCATAGCAAGAATAGTTCAATTAAAAAACAAAATCAATTGTTAAAAACACAAGGTCAATTTGTTTATTTTGTTTAGTGCGAAAAAACAAATTTGAATCACTAATTAAACGTATAATCTATTAAATATCAATGGAATGTTTCTAACTATGGTTTCTAATTTTAAGCGAATTTCTAATTCCTGGGCAATTTATCAAGAATTATTTATATCTTTAGCAATAGATATCCCCATGCAATGCAAAATTAAGAGAAGAACATTGTGGTGTATTTGAACCAAGGCATATTGTGTTCCATACAGCTTCTTATTGTTCAAAAGTCCCAATGGGACTGTTAAGTGACCCTCCAATTCTATGGAAATTTAGACTTCCCTTGGATACTATACATAATCTCTATATGCTCTTAGTATCCAAGGGAAGTCATTTTCCATAGAATTAGAGGGTCACTTAACAGTCCTATTCCTGCCGGCTATCTTTGCGCCTTTTTTGGATGAGAATATCATTGAAGCATCAAGACTGTCTCTAACAAATTGGATTTGTTGTGTGGAAGGATTGTATTCCTGCAATTATTGATACTATTGTATCCTGGATATCTCGTCCATCTTGTCGTTGAACTTCATGCATAAATTTTGAAAGAAGAGTGATGATATCTTTATGGTTCATATAGTAAGGATGTCTAAAGTTTTGGTTGCCCCTCACAGTTGCCCAATTGACAATAAAATATTCACTGTCCAAACTTATTCCTTTCCAAAGTAGTTTTAGAAACTGAGGGGGTATCTTGGGGGTATCAAAATTCCATAGAATTCGAGTGTCACTTTAACGGTCATTAAATTTATGTTTTTCATTCGTTCACAATTATTGGAAATAATAAATTTCCATAGAATTGGAGGGTCACTTACCGCAGTCATATAAGAAGAATTTGAATGCCTTAAGATCCTTGACCAGAAAGATCAGAGTATAACTCGATCGAAAAAAGTGCTACATATTAGGCAAAATGGCTGCCTATTTTTCTTTTAAGCTCCAACAGATCGAGAGTTTGGATTTGATTTACCAGGTACTCAATATCTTCATTATATAATCATTGATGTTATTGACTTGGTTTAAACCAAATTGACCTATATTGACCAAATTGACCAAAATCAATATTTTTTCATTATGCAAAACTTTAATTCGCCTTAACTGCATGCATATTATCGATAGGTACTAAATTGTACTAAAACATATTATATCATATAGCAATAATAAATTTAAACAATTTAGTATCGACATATCGATGCTATTCTTTATCTCTATCCAGGAAGGCATGACACATAGCAATTAAATTTGAAAACTATAGGTGATCATATCGAAAACAAACCAATATTTCAAAAAGTCCATAAAAATATTTAATTATGTTATACTAGGATGCTTATAGTTTACCTATATCAACCAGACATTCTGTGCTATTTTAATCATTTTTACAGATGGAATTAAATAAAAATTAAATAAATGGCTTTATTTCCTGTATGTGAATATTCATATAGGAAATGACATAAAATGAATCAAAATATATCGTATATCGTCGTTTTTAGTGAATAATATCCCCATACAATGATTTCAGATTTATAAAGTGAAAAACAACTTTAGAACATCCAATAATTTTAACATTAGCGAACAGGAAACGAACTCAGTTTTTGAATTGATTATTGGTGCTTACCTATAGATGAGTCTATTCTGAGTTATACAATTGCGAATCAAAAAATCAACTTATTTGTTTTACAGAATTTATACTATAAGTCAATTTTTTTGATTTGCTGATTTAAATCAAAGAAAAATCAGTAACCTATAAGAGGTACAAAATAATATCAATTTTCTTTTACGATTATAAACTCCCACAAAGCATATGAATACCAGTATACACGTGTATAATAATATACTCAATTTTAAACCATTTTCAACAGTTTGTATATATGTTTAATTAGTGATTATAAATTTGTTTTTTTCGCACTAAACAAAATAAAAATTTCGACCTTGTGTTGTAAACAATTCAGATATGATTTAGTTTATGATACGTATAATTAAAAGGGGAAACAAAAACAATTATTGTTGACAAAACATTGACAAAAATATCAAAAAATAATTGGACTTATTTTTGTTATCTACTTTTGTAATTGGACAATTATGCGCGTTAGCAAAGCATTGTGCAATTAAATAAACGAAATCATGTCTGAATTGTTTACAACCAAAGCAACATCATTTAGTCAAGGCTACTATTCTTACAATTATATTACTATTAAGATAATAAGGATATTAATGTAATTAATCTGAAAATATTTTAACTAAACGAAATATTGTATATAATATGTACAATGTGCCACTGCCATTAACAAATATATATGAGATATTATTGTTGTCCCTGATAATTAGGTATATAGTATCTTTAACTAACAAAAATTAAATGAAGAACTTTCTTATTTATTGCTATTAATGATATAAACTTTAAATTTACTAATGCTTACTCTTTTTTACAATAGTTAACAATTTTTATAGTGTTGTTTGTTTAAAACATATTTAAAAGTTTTATGTATTAGTTATTTAAAAAATTTGGATTTTTAATGAAATGGATAATAAAACAAGTAATATTATAATAATTCATCATTATTCTATGAAAAAATTTAATTAGTATTTTATTAAGGATATAAAATATATTTGAATTCTTATGTTTTTATAAAACATGAAATTTTTGTGCATAAGTTTGGTAACCTCACTATTTAGGTACTTGAACAAGTCAACTTGTCAACCCTATTGTTTTATCCTATCTTTTCATGATATTAAGTTGAAATCCAATTCACCCTCTGACAACTAATCTTAATTGATTTGTTGCCCAGTGGATATGGGAAGGACTTCACCCTTATTCATAACTGTTTTGTTTATATGTTTCCATGTAATATATGCCATAGATCTACTACAGTGCACAAAATGACTGTGATTTAAGGTATCCTCTGAGCATGAAATGCATGGTCCTAATTTTTGTTAGATGTAGTGTTATATGTTTGCAGCAGATTAAAGATCAAATCTTTGCATGATAATTTATTAATTATAACAGTAATATCATAACATTATCAAATCTCAATAATTTAGTTCAAATTAGGTAATGTGTTAACATTATTTTTGCAGACTGAAAACAAATGTCACACTTCTAGAAAAACTTCAATAAAAATGCATGGAGATAGATGACTTAAAATGCACACAATCTAAAATAAATGTTATGTATACTAAATATTATTATCTTTGCATGCTTACCCATTTTAAATAAACAGTTAGAGCTTAAACAGCTTAAATAATAACTAATCAAATAAACAATCTGTCATCCATTCCAATTCAAAGACCACACCTGTCACCTAATTAATCGATACAATCAATTATCCACTATTTTTATATTTTGGAATAAGTGATAATATTACTGATATATATCATATACTATAAATATATTTGATTCAATATATAAACTTTACAAATTAATAATTTATTTATTCACTATTTGAATTTATAAATATTGAACTACCTGATTCCACTGAGGACTCAAAAAATCCACAAAGTTTATGCATTGAGACCACCCATGTCAATAACCTTGTAAGAAACTTTTTTAGGCTACTGTCTAGGTTGGGGTTGAGTTTTAGCTAATATGAATGACTAATCTTTCTATTATTTGTCAATCCTGTTTGTGTATAGGAAAGAAAGTAGCTACTATATGAGAACAATACACCATTTTCCACTATTTAAAACAAGCAAACACTTTATTTTAAGTCTGACACAATATATTTATGTGTGCAGTAGAAGGATCAATCAGAAAATTTCTAATGCAACATGTATACATACAGTCAACCTTGATTAACTCAGATCTCTGAAAATTATTCATGAATTTAATATTAATCTATGTCGGCCACAAAGTTCAAGATAAGCATTGTAATTTTACAGATTTTGTTGGACAGGAAATGGAACAGGTTTGACTATTTATGCAAGTGAATATATTAAATTTTTAAATAATGCTCAGCTTGTCATTTTATTTTATTTTTAAATGAATACCTAATCAGTTTTCATAATTAATTTTAGTTGAAGAAGAAACCACTATAAAGGTAATATTATTGTTTGTCTGTCTAATTTTCTTAGCATATTATTAAATATCTTAAAATTTTAATAACATTTCTCTTTTTAGAATGGTATAACTCATGATCATAAGGATCTCAAAGCAAATTCCACAGATGATGCAACAGGTAAATCAACAGTTGTGGAAGCACTTAACACCTCTTCAAGTGATAGCAATGTTGATTCAGAATCTGTTGAACCCATAACTAAGAAACTGAATGGTGATTCAGTAAATAAGGAGGCTACTACTGTTGTAACTAACCTTAACCAGTCTACTGATGAAGATTGCTTCATTGTTAGTTCTGATGATGAAGCGGACAGTGATTTTGATGACAATGATGTCATGATCACTGGTATATCAGATACAAGTGGGGAGTTGCAGTGGAGGAATCTATCTGGTGAGTTATTTAACAGTTATAACAAGGAAAGAACTAAAATCACAATTGTTTATTTGAGAATTTATAAATATGTGCATATATTCATTTCAGATCCAGTGAAACTCTTTTATTCTCTAATGATGAAGTATGGCGATCCTGCCTCTATTCTACTGAATGTTTTCCATGTCAGCCCTTCTCGAATACCGCCATCTGCAGAAACACAGAAGGCGCTTTTGTTTCATATTTTATCTGAGCCACAGCCGAGAAGAAAACTCCCAGAGTACAATTGTTTGGATGATGTCCTCAATCTACTGCACACCTGTACAAAAATTCTAGTCATCACAGGCGCGGGCATATCGGTGTCATGCGGCATTCCAGATTTTCGCTCGAGAAATGGTATTTATGCTCGCCTAGCAGTAGATTATCCCGATCTGACCACTCCTCAGTCCATGTTCGAGTTGACTTACTTCAAGACTAATCAAAGGCCATTCTTTAAATTTGCCAGAGTAAGTTTGTTGGTGTTGTTTTCATATGAATCTATATAAATAAAGAAACCGGTGTTGCCCGTAACCAATATCAATATGTTTATTACACAATTAATCAATTATAACACTCAAATAAGTGAGGTTTCACAGGGAAGTGAAATCAGTAGCCATGAGCTTGATCCATTTGTCCCTGGAGATGAGCATTTAATACCAGCGTCACTATCACGTCACGGGTCTCTCTGTAGCTGGACAAACAAATGGAAACATACCTTAGTTGAGGCTCGAACCGGCTACCCCCTCGAATGAGAGGTTAGGCATGTTAGATAAGGAAGATGAAAGGATTAAGGATGGATTATTTTTCTCATCTACATATATAGTTGAAAGTTGAACATTGTTGTTTAAATTCGAAAAGATTCATCGCCTTAATTATTGTTAGTTCTTTTTTTTATCGTAGATAGCAATAGAGTGGTACCAACAATGAATACGATTGTGAATCTCTCTAGGCACTATACCCACTTCAGCTCATCATCAATAATGCATTCAAGAAGACCTTGTATTACATATTGTATTTGTTTTAATCTCTCAATGGTTACATTGTTCATACTAGACTGTGATCAATAGTTGTTCTTTTTTTCTTCCGATGTCAAGCACTGCAGTTGAATTTGAGAGCTGAATTGATTGTTGTTACTGCTGCAGACAACAGCAACCTATTTTAATATGACGAATGACTCTGAAAAGATCATAATAAGTATCTAAATCAATGTCATCTCATTTAGGGAAGGTAGTTTTTCTGCAAATCGAATTTTAAGAGTAAACTCGAAAGGTAGAGTTTAGTGTGACAGTTGTCTTAGTTCTTCTTAATAGTTGTAAAAACTTATTAGTTAGTAAAAATAATTCATGAGATTGAATGGTTCTTCTTTTTGCTTCCTTCATGATCACACATTTCGATAAATTTGTACTATAACATAGATTTGAATATTTGATTTCAACTTGTTTTGGATGTTCTTCAGGAGATCTATCCCGGTCAATACAAGCCCTCCATTTCGCATCGTTTTATCAAATGTTTGGAATCGCGTGATAAGCTATTGCGCAACTACACTCAAAATATTGATACTTTGGAACAAGAGGCTGGGATAAGTCGCGTTATTAACTGTCATGGTGAGTTTCAGCATTCAATAGAATCACCAAAGTTTCTCAACTATTCAAAGACAAAATGGCGGCCAAAATTTGTGTTTATCTTAACATTTATATTATAAAGGAAAAGGTACAGTTAACTTTCAAATAAAATCTTCCTCTGTGCGTATATAAAAGTGAACGAATCAAAACGACAGTCATAATAAACTTTAAATCATAGAAATGGAAGTATCCTGGCCAAACCAAAGTTTTTGGGCATTTGTTTTGGTTCTGTAGGATTTATTATTTATCCGATCTGGATGAAACTTTTCTAAAGTATGTAAACTGACTTTCTCCATATTTTATAAATGCATATTTATATAGAAAATATTTATCATTTTCGAAATATTCAAGATAAACTCAAATTTTGGGCGCCATTTTGTTTTTGAATAGCTGCCATAGACTGACGCTACCCGTGAAAATTTGGCAAACAAAGTCTTATTATACTAATTACTGTAGTATAAAATGCTTTATTTGCAGGATCATTTGCCACCGCCAGCTGTATGACCTGTAAATGTCAAGTATCTGGCTCTGAAGTCAAAGAAGACATCTTATCCCAGAAGATACCGCGTTGCACTGTTTGTCCAGCAGAAACGGAACTAGCAGTGATGAAACCGGATATTGTATTTTTTGGGGAAGAATTGCCAGAAAAGTTTCACAGTACATTCGCCGAGGATAAAGAGAATGCCGATTTTGTCATTGTGATTGGCTCTTCATTAAAAGTTCGACCAGTAGCCTATATGCCGGGTATGTTCTCCTGCTTGTGTTCTTGTTGATACTGAGACAACTAAACATTACAAACACTAGTAGTTTCTATCGATGATTTGTTTGGAATTTCAGCGTCAGTTCCATCAACAATTCCTCAGATTCTGATTAATCGTGAGCCGTTGAGCTCTCACGAGTTTGATGTGGAGTTATTGGGCGATTGTGATGTGATTATTGAGGAATTGTGTCAGCGATTAGGGTGGGCCGATGTATTCGAGCAAGAATCCATTAAACCAGGCGCATCTAATTCACAAACCGACAATAAGCAAGAGAAAATCACCACCACAAGTGATTCAACAAAACCAGAAGAGAATGCGGAAGCAACCAACAACGCCGCCTCTGCAGAAGTTGTTGAAGAGAAAGTCGACGATGAATCGAAATCAGTGGCTGATGATGCGCAACCTGCCAGCGAAAATTCCGAATCAATCAGTAAAGCAGAGAAGGGCGAAGAGAAGCAATGCGCTGTCAGTGAGGGTTCTACTGGTGGTGAATCGGTGGACAAAAATAAGCCCTCGTCCTCTACGAGTACTACTACGGCAAGGGTGAAAATTCTCAATCCTCAGTTGATCGCCAGTCATAACTCCACTGATATGGAGCCGTGTACCTCCTCCTCCCTAAATAAGATCATCTTCAATCCGGGAAAATTGACAGAGATCGATGGAGAACTACTCCTGATGGAAGACGATCCGGGCACCAGTGAGCCAGATGCATCTAATGATGAGAGAAGTCAGCCTAGAAATCTCTCCGATAAACTTCCAGGTTAGTAGAGATCATAGTGATTTTGGTATTAATTTGACTGCTATGTTCGACGCACAAACAATGTGATGACACTGTTTTGAATTCTATTTCAGATGGCAGCTTCGCGTGCTTTAAGCCTAATACTTACATATTTCGTGGCGCGGAGTATTTTCACCTGCCAGATGAATCCGATATCAATTCGGTGGAGACACTGTCCAGTGATTCCGACGATATTGACGAGGAGGGCTGTCTAGTGCAGGGCCATCGGGCCAGCCATCCGCTTTGCGTAAGTGACGATGAAGAAGATGAAAGCATCGTTGAATGTGTGAGTATACGCAGTCTGGCTCAAAATAGTTATTTAGACATTGAATTTCATTGATTCATTTGCAACAAGAAGCAAGATATTGATTGGAATCCTTGACTAGACAGATCAGAGCATAACTAGGTCGAACTTAAGTGGCATCATTGGCTAGACAGATCAGAGCATAACTAGGTCGAACTAATGTGGCATCATTGACTAGACAGATCAAAGCATAACTAGGTCGAACTTAGGTGGCATCTTTAGCTAGACAGATCAGGGCATAACTAGGTCGAACTTAGGTGGCATCCTTGGCTAGACAGATCAGAGCATAACTAGGTCGAACTAAGGTGGCATCATTGACTAGACAGATCAGAGCATAACTAGGTCGAACTTAAGTGGCATCTTTAGCTAGACAGATCAGGGCATAACTAGGTCGAACTTAGGTGACATCCTTGGCTAGACAGATCAGAGCATAACTAGGTCGAACTAAGGTGACATCCTTGGCTAGACAGATCAGAGCATAACTAGGTCGAACTAAGGTGACATCATTGACTAGACAGATCAGAGCATAACTAGGTCGATCTAAGGTGGCATCCTTGGCTAGACAGATCAGGGCATAACTTGGTCGAACTTAAGTGGCATCATTGACTAGACAGATCAGAGCATAACTAGGTCGAACTTAAGTGGCATCATTGACTAGACAGATCAGAGCATAACTAGGTCGAACTTAAGTGGCATCATTAACTAGACAGATCAGAGTATAACTAGGTCGAACTTAGGTGGCATCATTAACTAGACAGATCAGAGTATAACTAGGTCGAACTTAGGTGGCATCTTTAGCTAGACAGATCAGGGCATAACTTGGTCGATCTAAGTGCTGGACAAGATAGCTAACTACCTTTAATTGATATCATGGACTAGAGAGATCAGAACGGCTTTAAACACCTCTTAACCCATTAGACTGACTCGAACGAAGCAATTTCGAGAGCTTGAAATCATTTATTTCAAAAAGACCCCTTCTAAATTCCTTATTTATTTAATTTAAAAGAATCATAAAAATATCTTCTTTATATTGATTGTTCTTAGAAACTGTCCCCCAAAAAGGATGGCTCCTATCTCCATGAAGAAATGGAATGCATAATCGACAGTGACGGAGATAGTGAAGATGTCAGCGCTTCGGTTTGTTGGAAGCAGCGTACGATGGCGAATACGAAACGACCCCGTAAATCAACAGCAGTGAATAATAGTGCATCTGAAGATGTTTTAGAAATCGAGAGTGGAACAGAAGATGAAGAATCACAACCACCCAAAAAGATCAAAATTACAAACGACGAAATAGTGGAACTGCCCACTGAAGATGATGATGATGATGATAAAGAACATGAGAAACGTTCGGAAGAATTGCTCCTTGATGAGAAGAACAATGTTAGTGATAATAGTGATACCACTGTGTCGAAAATACTTAACAACAATGATTCTGAGTCGACAGCAATTGTGTCCAAATCTATTTCTAATGAAGATATTCAGCCTGCCCGACCTATTACTTCTGAAGAAACTGTGAACGCTGATGATAAAGAATTGAAAGGCAATGATACTGACAATCCACCCACTACCATTTCTGATCCTGAAACTTAGTTGTACATACGTATATTATATATTTAGCATGTAATAGTTTCGATCAATCTCGGCCACATCCCTTTAGTTCAATATTGTTTCCAAATGTGTATCGATAATTTCATTTCCTGTTAAGACAAAATCAAAAATAGAAATGATCATTATAACACTCCACCTACCTAATTAAATCAGTGCTGGGATGTTTCAGTCGAGATGTTGATCTTTGCGTATTTATAGATCTTTGTTGACTAGCGTATTTTGTAAATATTGTAATTATACTAGTGCATATACCATACCGTAAATATTATTGATGTACATTAACAAATTACAAAATAAAGTAAGCAAATCAACCTTTGGCTACCACCAGGTTATCAAATATTTAACATAATATATTCATTTCTACTATTTCATTATACGTTGAAAAAAAAGAAATTTCATAGAGTGAATAAAGATGATGTTGTTATTTTTTTCAATTTTAATTATTCAGTGGATGTTGTAATAAATAAGCTCGCCAAATAATTTTCAATTCTTTTAAAATAATCATTACTGAACTTTACTTTCGATTTCTGTTTCATTATGAGATTTAGAGATCATTTTGGACCAATCACATTTTTCTGTTAGCTATGATTGATTCTAAGCCAATGAATTGGCTTCTTCATCACTTTCGATTATTCTGTGTTGGAAGTTTCAAATAATTCTAGAATTTGTTTTGATCATTTTTTTGTCGGTAACTTCTCCCGCTTATGCATTTATAATTATTTTTTGCCACACTCTTATTATCATCATCCTCATCCTCATCATTATTATTATTGCTGTTATTAGAACTACACAGATCTATTTTTTCTTCTGTAAATCTGTTTTATATAGTATATATATATATATATATATGTATCTATCTATGTATGTATTTTATTTTATATACTTTTAGTGAGAAGTGAGAGCGGCTTCTATTGTACATTCAGGTTAATAAATATAAGGAATGTTCAGTTGATGCATTTGTTTTGAAATTCATAATTTAATTCAATTCGGTCAATACTAAAATACGGAGAAACCAAAATACAGCAGGAGCCAAAACTTTTTAAAACAAGACCGATTACAGGCAGGAGCCAAACTTAATCTCTCTACACTACAATCTACTATCCCTCCAAGCGCCATGCTTCGGACACAATGGCCGAAAAATGTCCAAAGCTACTTAATTATCTCTATTTTACTTTCTGCAGAAGTCAAAACTAATCTACAAGTTTGATCGCACGCAGGAGCCAAACTTTGGCTCTATTCTTCTATCCACATAAATACTTAAAAGTTTTCAAACTCGGTGATATTTAGATTTCTTCAGAAAATCCTAATGACACTATTTTGGTCACTATGTCCAAACCTTATTAGTTAGAAACTTGGGAGGGAAAGAGAGTGTAGAGAGATTAAGTTGGGCTTCTGCCTGTGATCGGTCGTGTTTTGAAAAAGATTTTGTTCCTGCTGTGAGTAATATAGTAAAAAATCACTATGTCCGACTTTTGATGTGTTCATGTAGTTTTAGTATTATCTGGAGAGAGTTTAAGTTTGGCTTCTGCGTATTTTAGCCTGGTCCTCCAGATGGCAGAGGTATTACCTATCAGGATAGGTGCAATATTGTACAATGCAAAACGTAATGTTTAAAATGAAGGCAGGTACCTAATGTTTAAAATCGATTTCGCAGTAAAACTTGAGTTGATTCTGCTGGATGCTGTTTTAAAACTCGAATATACTTGATTATGAAAATCCTAACATTGAAATGTCTAAATATAGGTACCTACCTAACTAAACTTGTTGACTATTAGTAGTAATGTGAACCACCGTACGAGCCCAGTGCGTAGGCGTGGGGGGGGGAGGTCAAACTTTAAATCATTGAAATCGGTTGTATGGTTATGAAGTTATGAATGATTAAAGTTTTAACTG
>JAYMFX010084444.1:0-13489 GCA_036784945.1 Monocelis spectator | reverse complement strand
AGAAAGGATTGTCTACTAGAAAATACAAACACTATACACAGCAAGTAGACTCGAGTTAGAGAGAGAGAAAGGATTGTACATATTTCAGAAATAATTTTAAATCTCTAAATTTTCTGTAACTTTATGCACATTTAGAAACGTACTGTACATTTTAACATTTTAGATGATAAAGCCTCTGGTTCGGCGGATCTTTTCAAAGCACAAAAAGAAAACGTCTACATGTGCGACTCATTTAAGATATCCTTGAAAGGAAAACTGATTCTCTCAGTTGAAATGGAAATGCAAAATGTACAATTAGAAATGTTCCGTCAGATCAACGCTAACAATACATTTAACGGCACTAAGGAAGAGTGTGTTAGTAATCATAAGTCGAAGACACCGATTGTACCAATTATTGTCGGTGTTGTGCTTTGCCTTCTCGTGTTAATCGTCCTGGTAGTCTATCTGGTTGGTCGACGTAGAAGAAGACAGACCGCGGGCTATCAGTCTATCTAATAATGTGAATTCCAGTTGAATAAAAATCGAATCTTGATCTGATTGAATCATTTTTATGACAAACCTTTTTTTGAACTTTTACTATTTTTCTGTTTCTTGATCACTCACTGAATTTTGATAAACTTTTTTTAGATCTTATAATTCGCGCGAATCTCATAATGCATTCTTTTACTACTACTTATTATTATTAATTATTTATTTTATTCGCACTACTTTTAATGGCATTAAGTAGTATAATACGTAAATAAATATATTTTATTTTAAATTATTAATTTGGTTATTCCTAATTTTGCTGAGTTCTTACAGACTATATTCTACACATCATCTCCATGATTCAAATATATCTTGCTCATTTCCTATGCATATGTAGTACATCCATACTGATTGATGATGATTGCTATTGTTTATTGAATAAATTCATTCCACTTTTCTATTATTTTGTGTGATGATATTAGATGATCAATTTTGTTTCGATATTTCATTTAAATCGATTTGGAATGTGTTTGAATTTATTTTTATACTACTACTACTTAATTAATAGTAAATATTTTCTAGTTCATCAATTTCTTTGTTTTTCATTTATTATTAATTAATACATAAATATATATATATCGCATATGAAGCATTTTCTTTATGATATCATATACAGAATTCAATGAAATCCATCTTAACATGTACCTATATTAGTCTATGCGTATATATTTCATATGGTGCTATAACTACAGGATCTATAATTTGATTTGCTTGTAGTCGAGTAATTCATTTATTTTGATTGGTAAACAATAAAATAGACCAATTAAAATCGATTAAGTGAAATAAATTATATCTTCATAAATTGCGACTATAACCATAGAACAAACGCGATATGTTTATTAATCTAAAAACAAAGAATTTTGATATATCTGAAGGTTCTAATAAGCTGTATCCAATTGAAATTCGATAGGAATATGGTAGTCGGAGGATAATTCGACATTCGAGCCAAGCTAAAAGTGACGAATTAGCTGATTTTTTTCAAAAATCCGCCTCATAATCATGAAATGTGATGCTGTATAGAGAAACTAAATCAGTTAAAGTTAGTTTAATTCAGTACGAGATGTTTCTACAATATAGCCAGTTATTCTGTAGGTAGGGTAGGTAATCTCGGTAATCTACAGTAGGTATCCGTTAAAAGGTTAACGGTTAGGGTTGAGTGTACGTGAATTATCCATAGAGATGTAATGAATACATGGTGATCTCATTCTCATTGAGGGGACAATTAGAAACATGGCAGCTGCAGGCAGGCGAGAGATAATCGCGAGTTTCATTCGTGATTAGAAGTCAGCCATTACTTCTTAGCGAATCACAGTTGAGTAATATTCGTTGTTGATTTGGCTGCAGAATTTGATTTTCAATTTGTCTCCATAACCTCATTTAGACTGCCACTCTCTATATTCACTCATAATAACTCTGGATTACATCTCTATGGAATTATTAGAAGGATTTTACTACCCTAACACCTATTTTTGGGATCGGAGGTGACGAAAATGAACAGGAATAAGTAGGCAATTGCAACCATTATAATGGTCGGGCAATACATTTACAACTGTGCTTACAGAAATGAATAAATATATTGAAATAAATTACTATTTATTTTAAGAAACCGGTACCTAAAAACAGTCGAATATAGAATAAATAAGAGTGATACACAGTTTAAAATCCAACAAATAATTAATTGCACCAAAATATAAACGCACTTAATTAAAATCAATAAATCAGTTGGAACAACAGAGAATTATAACAATATGTATATTGTAATTTAAAAAGAAAACAATTTACCCAAAATCTTTGATATAAGAGTTATATAATCATATTTTTATATCACAAATTATGATAAGGAAGAATTATTTACTTTATTTCAGTGATTAAAGAATCTTTTTCTGTCAAAAATTCTGTCCATTAATAATCAAGAGATAAATTAATTTTATAAAAACTTTGCTTTCAATTTTGAATAGCAATTTTATCGACCAAATCTATAATAATTGTTTGTATAAAAATCTCAGGCTGACTTCTTTTTCAAATTGGGATTGATTAGTTCACTCATTAGCAAATTAATCCTTCCTTTTCTTCTGTAGATAAACATTAGGGAATGGTCACAAGCCATACTCGAGCGACAGATCTGTGCTGAGCCGACAGCAACTAGTCAAATAAATAAACAAATTATAGCTTCTCATCATCTGGATTATATAACTCGTACAGATGAAAAAGTGGAAATAAAGAAAGTCATATCACAGTGCATAAAGAGAAATTGTGCTCGAAGAAAGAGCAAATTAAGATACAAGAGCTGATCACAATAATATTAGGTAACGTTTCGCAAATAATTTTTTCATGATACATATAATTGTACCTTCTTTCAACACAAATCCTTTTGATTTTCAATATCGATATCTGCAGTTTCGTAGTATGACACCTTTTTACCAATTGAGTTTAACAAATGAGACGAGTTCTCTTGTTGCATACCGCTAAAATATATAGGATTGAATAAATATAGACTTCAAGAATAATAAGAATAATTTTAATCATATTACTGAATTAAGTTTCAAGTAGTATATAGATGATATAGATATTTCATTCGGATGAAATACAGGGAAATGATTCACTTGCGATATTATAAATAAATAGTTTACCAAATAGCAGCCTGGACGGCTGAAAAGCAATGGTTGCAATAGAATTAAATAAATTGATTTAATAATCTTATACGACTCACTTTTCTATATTCTTCTCTGCGCGAAGATCTTTCTTCTGCAAACTTGCGAATAGCATGAGGCAGGCAAAAAAAGATCCAATCAAAGAACCAACTAAGACATCTCCCCAAGAATGGTTGTGATCCAGCACACGCGAGGTGCTACAATAGAAGCACGCTATAAGAGCGATGGTCTGTATTGCCGGTCTCAAAAGAAATGGACGCTTTATGACAAATTTGTACTGAAAATAGATAACTAAAAATATCATTCCATAGGAGCTTAAGGAGGCATGCCCCGACGGAAAGGATAAATAAATTTGTGGAATTCTGCTTTTATCCGTACAAGTGTAGTTGGTGATGAATTGATTTTGAGTACAGTTTATTTTTGACCAATCGGGTTTGCACGCGTCAAAAAAATGGGGCCGCAAACGTCCAAGAAAATACTTTCCAACATCAGTTACCAACAAAGTAGCTCCAAAACCATACACATAAGCTGATAAGATCTTGAGGTTTGATTGAATTTTGGGATTCACGCAAGTTCTTCCACAAATTTGATTAGTAGCGCTTGGCATCGGATTCACTTGCGGTTCAGTTTTATTCATGAATTGTATAGATTCCATGATCACCAACAAAATGAATGGGGCTACCACATAGACCAGAACAAGAACAACATCATTCAATTTGTGAGGTAGACGAGGCAAGCTGTACCGCGGATCGTGACAATAGAATCCCGTCTTCGGAGGGGTTACGCAATATTCGATCACAATGACAGGTATGAATATGGAAAATACCAAAATGATGTTACCAATCAGGCGTGGGATGTTGCTCATGTTGATTTGTTCCTTTCTTTTATTCGAAGCTGAATATAATCAAAAACAAATGTTTTGTTATAGATGATCTAGAACTAGGACGGAAGTGACTATAATATAATATGATGTCGATTCCTTAACTTGTAAAAGTTAAAGTGACTAATATTATCATTTTATATGTAGGTAGGTAAGTATTTCAATCGCGATGATGCCGATTATAGCAAAGCCTCTCTCTACCTACACAATTTAGTCTCTACCAATAGTTTGCAAAAATGTAATGAAGTGTGGTAATCTGCATACACATAATGTAATATCGAGAGAATTTGCTGTTACACTGTCAGGCGTATGCTGTGAGTTTCGTTCTATTGTGAATTTTATTTGCCATAACCGATGTCAACAAATAATTGTTTCAGTAACGCCACATTTGTAAGAATTAATGGAAATAAATAGATGTGAATCTCTGCTGTATACATATTGATTCAATCTTCATTCATCATCTTCTTCCTATAGATTGTTGAGTTTTAGAATATGATGATGATGATGATGATGATGATGATGCATAAAAGCATTAGCTTGGATACGATATGGGGAAATATAATAAAATTACACTTCTCCCCTATAGCTATAGTGATCTTTAAGCATACACCTACCTATCTGTATTAATACAGGTAGGTATAATGGAGAGTGTCTATTCTTTGTGATCTCCTCACAATATTTCGAGGAAAGGCAATATAAATAATCTGCATCATGCTTGAGCGCATGCGATTCGTTTTATTTGGAAAGGAAAGAAAACCAATCAATATCTCCAACCTATAATTTTATGCTTCTCTGATATAAATTTTCACATCATGAAAACAACAATTACCTACATTATAGAGTTACCGGTATATGTGTGATGTATTGGGATCATTTTTGATTTGTTTTCAGAATGTCATATCGAATATTTGCTTACATCATTAAATTTTGGGCGTAAACTCGATAAACAAATGAAGAATATCGCAAAAATAGATCATACAAGTTTCTCCAATTCAAACAAATCAAATTTCAAATGGATGCCTATTTCGAATAATATTATAATATACAGTATAGATATAGAAATAGAAATGTGTTACCTGATTTGATATTATCTTTCGTTGCTTCAACATCCGCATTTTCGTTGCTCATAATGACCACTATATCTAATCTTTCTAAATTTTGTGAAATATGTTCAGAATTAAAGTTTTAATTATAGGTGAAATATTATTCATTATCACACAAATTCCATCACACAGTTCTCATTTTGGAACTACACCTCCAGTTTCTATAGAGTGTAAATTTAGACGGTTGCCATATCCATATCCATCCATATCACCGGCCAATGTGCCAACTTTTCTACTTTATCAGAAAGACGAGTCTGCGCTGCCGTGAAACTTTATAAGTCCGCAGCTTGTGATCCTGAAAACATTCTCCATCTATGTGTTCTGCCCCTCCTCATGTGTATGTCTCCTCATTCTGGTGCCCCAATTCAATCTCAATGCTATTTATTACAACCAGATTTCGCAACTCTTTCTTCCCAATCGTTACCTCATTATCAACAATACTATCCTTGAATAACCCCCCTTAACCTATATCTTCTGCTGACTGGTTGGCTATCTCCATCTCCAAGTGACAATGAGGTTTTTCGGTCCTGAAGGTCACAATATTTAGATGAAAATTTTGAAACCTGTCTATTCCAATTAGATTTGGTTAGTTACACTCTAGAAACTTTAAATCAGATCAATCTGAGGAACTGAGAACTGTGTGATGGAATCTGTGTGATAATGTGATACTCGTTCGTATAATTACGAGTATTATATGAAATATAGAATAAAAATAAAATGCTTAACATTAAACAATTTATGTTATATATTTAACATACAACGACCGATGTGCGTCATGCAACGACCGATGTGTCATAAAACACCCATTTCTGTCATACTACGACCGATGTGTCGTACTAACAACCGATTTGCGTCATAAAACGACCGATGTGAGTCATACAACGTCCGATGTGTGTCATAAAAAGACCGATGTGCGTCATACAACGACCGATGTGTGTCATGCAACGACCGATGTGCGTCATACAAAGACCGATGTGTGTCATGCAACGACCGATGTGCGTCATACAAAGACCGATGTGTGTCATGCAACGACCACCGATGTGTGTCATACAACGACCGATGTGTGTCATACAAAGACCGATGTGTGTCATACAAAGACCGATGTGTGTCATGCAACGACCGATGTGCGTCATACAACGACCGATGTGTATCATGCAACAGAATACATCACCTGTCATATGAGACAGTCAGTTAAGACCAGAGATTATATTATTATATTATATATACCGTAATAATATAATCTCTGGTTAAGACCAGGACCAGTATAAGACTTAACCATAGACATTAGATATTAGTGATATGTCTATGATTTTAACCAATGATTGATTCTCCAATTCTATGAAAGTGCAATACACCCTTCGATACGGTCCTATCTCTTCAATAGTATTAAGTATCTATAAGGGCGTATTAACAAATCAAATTCCATTGAATTTGAGAGTTATACTTTAACCAAAGAGACTTTTTTAACAGCCAATCATATCGACCATTAAATATTGAATACTAACCCGAATCGACATTATACATTATTAGTATACAGAATCGAGACTCGAATGTTTTCTCATACTATGTGTTTAGATCATTTCGGAATTTCAACACGCGTACATATATATAATAATAATATATCCCCACCTATATTTTAGGGCGTTTACCTGCTAAATCTATACACATATCATATCTCTTTACAAGTATTTTTCACTCATCACTTCTTGAATATTTAACAAGAAGTGTTTCCATGCGAGCAAATGGTTTCATAAAGTATACATACATATATGTGTGTAACTTTAATAATATGTTGCGGAAACAAATTTAGTATCCGCCCATAATCAATGCTATAGTCGATTAGCGTCTTTGAAATTGAATCAATAGTTTTGACAGTTAGAGGTTTTCTCTATCAAATATGCAAATTATGTAAATGACAATAACTATAGCTGAAATAAAAATGATTTCTTTATACAATTTTCTATCTGCAAAGAATGGTAATATATATGTTTTATAGGATTCAGGTCGTCCTAATTTTAGAAAAGTTTGTGAACCTTCTAGAATTTCGGCACAATAATATCCTTATTGACTTCGTATTCCTACCTCATGACGCCAATCATGAGAATATAACGAGAGTAACATTATCCGACACAATACCGTCCGACACGTTTATTTTTGATAAAGACATATCCCACAGAGTTGTATCATACATCGATTTGTTCGTCTAGTCAAACTCTACCAGAGGGTACCAAAGCCGACACTCTCAGACTTAATCTGTACCTTGAGGGTCCGAAAACACTTAAATTATAATAAAATTAAAATGGAACACTATGATCAATACAAGAGTAGTGTAGTATGGGGTAAGCGAGGTCGCTGAGTCCGAATTTCATATTCATTTGTATGTAGGACTACTTACAAGTAGTATAGGACACGGTATTTTATGTTATTCAATGTTATAATGTATCAGGTTAATTATGATACAAGGAATTCAAATATTATTTAAAATACTGTGTCTTATACTACTTGTAAGTAGTCCTACATACAAATGAATATGAAATTCGAACTCAGCGACCCTATACTACACTACTTTTGTATTGATCTGGTGTTCCATTTTAATTTTATAATCTAAGTGTTTTCGGACCCTCAGGGTCCCCTATAGAGTCTGAGAGGGTCGGATATGGTACCCTCTGGTAGAGTTTGACTAGACGAACATATCGATGTATGATACAACTCTGTGAGATGTGTCTTTATCAAAACCAAACGGATGGTTAACGGATGGTCGGATGGTTAATTTTAGTGTATTTTATGACTATTTTGGACCCTGAAGGTAGAGAGGGTCTGACAGGGTCAGCTATGTTAGCTAAATGATTTTCTTATATTTTATTAAAATTCTAGTTGTAATTTTATTAATTAATTCCCTGAATAAAGTTTATTGTTACATATTATTATACCTATATATACCACTATTAAGTTTTTTTATCCAAATAAAAATTCGATTATATCCAGATATCATCAAGATATTGATGATTATAATATCAATATAATCTCTAACTTTTATATTCATAATATTCAAGTATATCTTATTACTTTGCGATTCCCATTTCTCAAAATATCTAAATTGTGTAACTCAAAGAGAGCATATAAAAAAATGATCTTTTCAATTGAATAATTTATCTCATATTCACATAATATAAGTATGCAGATACAATATAATTTAATGGATAAAAAAATGAAAAGAATCAAAAAGATAAGTGAAGGAAAATATGAGATATCCTTGTTTCTGTCCAACACAATTCATGCAATCAAACACTCACAAACATATTGCTTCTTGTTGCTGTTTTCAAGATCGTTCAAATAGTCCTCATTAAATTCTGCATAATCTTCAGTATTGCCCATATTGTCCGGTCCATGCCAAATATTGCGCTGACTCTTGTACAATATTTCCTCACTTCCAATCCATTGCCATGCCCCACGAGGCTCATCCTTCTTGTTTATTTGTCGTAAACCAACGAAGAAATTTCCCCAGCGCTTGACCAGATTTCTCTCAGCATCGCTGCTGATTTGAAGGAGTTTGTAGCCTTCTGTAGAGCATATGTCAGCTGCTTGCGTCCAACTGTCAGCGGTTCGATCTTTTTTGTAAAACGATTTGGGAATTTCTTTAAAATGCTCAGAATAAGTTTCGGGGCAGTTCGTAAGCGTAGTGTTTTTAAATTTGACATAAATGTCTACCGATATGTCACAATCTGGTAACTGCTCTTTTAAAAGAGACTTTCGATCAAATGAATCCATTATGAATTGACAATTGGAAACGGTGTAGTAAAAGGCGATGCAACGAGGATCGGATTCACAATAAACTGCGCATTGTATCCTGCTATCGTATTTTCGAATATTTTTATCGATTAAAATTTTATCAATGACGCATTTTCTGGCGACAACTTTTTCGAATAATCTTTCTCCTGTGATGCTTAGAAATATTAAGTGGATCCCGATCATAATCAAAACGACTGATAAAAATTTCATTTTAGGATTTGAAAATTGAAAAGGATTTTAATTTATAAGATAGTTTTTGAAATTATAATCAATTAACATTTTGGGAAACATTTACTAAACTATAAGTAAATACTTGTGCTGCAAATTCTTTATATCGAAGAAATTTTTCTCTACTTAGAAAAGAAAGCATATTATAACATCAGACAAATTAGAGGTGCTGTCACATTTTAAAGTGTTTTTGATAATAAACTGAATACGGAATGTTTGTTGTGATTGTGAATTATTAATGATTTGAAAACATATCGCTTTGCCGTGTTTATTGATTAAATAATACACAAAAACGTCTATTTCGACAACCGACAATTTAATTTAGAATATAAACTTTTTAATTTAATTACAGTTTGTGCTTTAAGTTTGTGCAAATAGAAAGGTTAATCTAATATTGAAAGCTTACCTGATTATAGGATTATCAAAAAAATTGTTCTTGAATCATTTCAGAGCTAAAATTAATAATACGATACAATTGTCAAAATGGTTGTATAAACCTGGTTTTCAACAATGTTATTAATACGGGATGATAAATTTAACGAGAGTAATTTTCTTCGCCTAGATTGAAACGGAGTCACTTTGAAACTCTGAAATGGGCCTGAAATTGTATTAAATCAGTAAATTTTACTGAATTTGAATGTGTCTGATAATTATCAGATTTGAAAACTATGTAAAGCATCCAAATTTCCTAATTTAATTTCACTGATATATTTTCCTGACTGATATATTTTCCTGACTGATGTTTTTCCAGATTGTGATCTCGAATGTCCTGGATGATAGATTTCAAGTTAGAGAGCTGAAATTTTATCTAAAAGTACGCTTCGGCTTCGTTTTCCTATCAAAATCGATAAAACTTCGTCAATTTAAAAGCTAGACTCTCCAAATTTAACACTCAAAATCAATCAAAATATCTCAGAAAACAATCAGAGCAATCTTTTTAGAAGAAATCTCTAAAATAGCGAAAGAACCGGGGGCTGTCAAACTTTATATTGATTTAATTGAATAATAGGGATCGTATATACTCTTGTGATTTGGTTAGAATAACGAAATAAAATCGTTCTGAATTTTATATTAGGGACAATTATTTAAATTGGTAAAAATATTTGTAGTCGAAATTACAGCTCTTTAATTTCCAAACTTCAACTCGTGCATCAATCAGTATGCTGAATCTGGTGGCGGAATGTGGCAGGTTGAAATTTAAAATTTAAATTTAGTGAAAACAATTAAAGAAATGTTTATTTGATGCATTAAAACAACACACAATTGACAATGATATTAGTATAAGCGGGTATGAGTCAATCTACAATAGTTGACTGTCACCAAGAATCCCAACTTATGAATAATAGTCAACTTTTCGATTTACAGTATTTAATAGATATAAATTAATCATAAATATTAATACATATCGTGTACGATAAAAAATCAAGACTAAAGTACATCGATTTTAATTGAAACTCTACTATTGGATGGACCTGGCTATTTATACCTGCAATTACAGTAAATTATGAACAATTTCATCAAAAGACGTATTATTTTGAATGTTATAAATACCCGAATTAGGATAATTTAAAAAGTAGGTATAACATATTATGCTGTTCTATGATTAAAAAATTTAAATGCACATTAATTGAGTTAGAATTTATCCAGGCAAACAATTTTTATTTCTAATCAAATTAGTAATATAATGATTAGATTAAATAGAGCATTATTGTTCTTACCTTATATATTCTCTTTAATCGATCCTAATGTGAATTGTTGATGAAATTATATCTCACTTTTGGAATTTGCTAAGAAGAAATGAAGAATCGAAATTTGATTATCAGGTAATATTTCATCATTTCATTTCTATGGTACAATAGGTATATTTTGGATTTAAGTCATGGCATTTTTTGCTAATAGAATGAGAATACCTATAAAAATTAAACTGTATGAATCATGTATGGATATTAAATTCTTACTTTAAGAGCCATCATATTATTAATGTCTATTTCATAAATCGTAAGAAGTGAAATAAAAAAAATATTAGATTCAAAATGTATTATTTCTGCCTTCTAATAGGACTGTTAAGTGACCCTCTAATTCTATATGGAAAATGACTTCCCTTGGATACGAAGAGCATACAGAGATTATGTAGTATCCAAGGGAAGTCTAAATTTCTAAATTGGAGGGTCACTTAACAGTCCTATTCAATTATATAATATGTAGATATTCAATAACATTCTGAAATTCCTGAGGTAGAATAGATTTCGCGGGTGTATATTATTTTCATTTTATGGAAATTTCCATAGAGTAATTATTCTATGATACACCCTTAATCGTCCTATCATTGCTGAGATTATGTCGTTTTCTGGTTTCTTCTATAGGACTGTTAAGTGAACCCTCTAATTCTATGGACATTAAATTCGCCCTTCGATACGGCCCTATCTCTGCAATGATACGCTATAGGTATTTACCATAGATTTACTGCTCACACAGCTAGAAATTCTATAATTTATTTAAGCTTGCCTTGGGTTTCCATATCTGTGTCGTCTATGTTTTGTCGTTATGTTTCCTTTATACTGTTGTATGATCTCTAACGGAATACTGTGAATATTTGTAAACTAAGGGCTTTCCCGAAGACTTTTTCCAATGACATTTTATTATGTATGTATTAATAATAGGTAATAGAAGTCCTTGACTTTTTCGAAAAAATTAATTGAATAAAATCAAATTACCTACATATTAAAAGTCTAAAAACATTTTTATTTCTTTAGATATAATCACTTGTAAAATTTAAAATTGTCTCAAATGCAATAGAATATGATGGTGCGTTCATTGTTCGCACTTTGTATTTTTCTTTCTTCATTCTATTACATAGTCCGATTCCGATTTTTCAATTAATCCAAGCAAAGTTTCGCAAGCCACTTTTTCCCACCACCACCTGGTTATAAATAGAATAAATAATAATGTGCATCAACAACAAATAAAATAAAACACAGGGAAAGACAGCTTCAAATGAGGGTTTGTTCTTTCAGCTGCCAGAATACAAAATTGGAAGTCCAGAGTATAAATAGCATTAAGTAAAGTCCATATACAAGAGAGAGAGAGAGAGGGGACAGTAAAAAAATGGATGGACTAGGGATAATGTTAAGATTTATCTGTATAAATGAATCAATGTTTTTGTTGATATTAAAGAATTACATGAGGTGATTTCAGTACTGAGTCTGAAATCGAAATGATAATATCATATGATATATATATATAATAAAATCGAAATGATATTAATAAAGACTATAAATTTTGAGGGTTAATTGTATATTTGAGCTTGGTATATTTGAGCAAGTTAAACAAATGAATACTTTAACGGTTATTCCGACTTTTCATATTCGACGATTTCTGGCGCCATAACTGCCTAACAAAATCTCCGCTTTTATGAAATTCACCGAAATTCACATTGATAAAATCTTCTCTACACAATTATTTCTTAATGAGTATTCTTAACTAAAAATGATTTTTAATCCGTGAGTTTCTTTTATAATTATATATTGTCTTTTTCTTTAACAGACAAGTTATCTCTTACTCGTGATCTAAGCTGAGCTGAATCATCTTTTGTATTATTGAATGCATTGAATTGATAGATATAGTAAACATGTGTTTTTATTACTTTTATTTATTATTAATTTCTGACAGGAAAAGGCAGTTTTTTGCTCACATGGTTTTAATTTTGTAAATATTTTAAAATAGTTCCCATCAAACAAGAATTTTCAGTGATTTTATTGCCAAAATTAATTAGTTATATATATTTATCTAATTAGTATGTCATTTTATTTTGATATATCACTATTTAATTTAATATAATGTGCTCTATTATTTTTCATCTGAAATATACATAAATACTTTTTTGATCTATAGTAAATTTATCATAGCTAACATAAAAATTTAAAATTTTATTATGAAGAAACCTTATTTATCCAAAATATTTTATTAATTTTAGTTTACCCCATACCAAATTAAAATTTGTATTATCAGCAAGCATTTTATCATCAGCAGCATTATCCAAGACATATACAAGTAAGCCCAGTTATTATGATGTCTTTATGATATTATGAATATCATGAATATCATGATCATATCAATATCATGAATATGTCTATTATGAATATCAACAACTATTTCCTAAATAAAGTGAGGTTAATAATTCTATTAATATTTTAATGCTACCCAATCACAACTAATTAGGGGTAGAATACATAAAGATGTAATGAATACAAGGTGATCTATAGAGTGCTGATCTGATTCTCATTGAGGGGACAATTAGAAACATGGCAGCT
>JAYMFX010084443.1:5510-22726 GCA_036784945.1 Monocelis spectator | reverse complement strand
CAGATGTATCTATGGCTTTCTCTCATAGACCGTAAAAAATGTATTTATATCGAAAATAGGATTAAACATGAATCTTACTTTGAATATGAATGTCGCCCACCATATTGAAAATGGAGGCCTAAAAAATAATAAAATGAATCATAGAAAGTTGATATATGACAAAATGTGAGCAGTTATACCGTAATTAAAAAATGTTGTAAAAGGAGAACTAATAACAAATTCTATTGTGAACAGGGCTTTAATTTTGATGCGCGATGACCTCCTCGATCATCTCAGCTTGGTTAATATTGACTATTTGAATAGAAGCTAATTTATTCTCTTCTCTTTGACAACTCTTTGTTGGATTGTGAGCGCTTGTTTAAGAGTAATAGAATAGTAAATGTTGTTTCAGTTTAATTTATAATAATACGAAATTCTACGAAAGAATATTAATTGAAAATATGTATAAACATTATTATCCAAATGTATATATCCAAATTTTACATTCTTTGGCTCATGATTAGCACAGTAAATCTCCCTGTCGTTCAGGTTAACCTGATTCAATCTGTAGGTTTTCAAAGTCAAATAACCTTTGCAAGTGAAGCAACGGAAGCAATTTCGGTGGAACACCCGACCCTCTATCGGTCCCAGTTTCTCTAGAGGATAAACATTACCCTCACAGCGTACACAATTCGTTCCTGAATTTAAATTAATCCGATTTTGAATACTTTTTCGACGTTGTTGCATATCATCTGAATTGAATGGTTTCAGATACTGCGCCATTTCGGTATGAATTTTGTTTATTTGAGAACCGCAATCTTATGAAAATGGTATCTAAGATAGCCTAAACATATATAAACAATACTCATCGATAAAATATTCAATGATGACAAATTAACGATGGTAAAGCACACAAGTAGTTTCACAAGAGGTCTCTTCGCTCCAGGAAAACAGTAGTGGATCTACTTGAAGCGTGGCTTAAATGCCTACTTCTCAAACAATAGAGTTTGAGCTGAGAGAAGCATCAAATGTGAAGATGCGGGGCCAGTATTGTGCTGTTATCTGTCATATAACTGTCACATTCATCAGATCTTTAAATACACAAGCTGTACAACAGTTAGATCATTACATACTTTGTTAACAAAATACTCTGCTGAAATTTGAATGAAATATGCACCATTTACAGAAAATATTTTGCGTTATCTATAATTCAATTGTAAGTGCAGTTTCTGTATTGTGATTAGATTATAATGGACTTAAAGAAATTTGAGTGTGCCATCGAATTTTCACAATTTAAATATTGCTATTTCAGTGGTTAATATATATATATAGGTATATATAATAAATATCAAATAAAAAAATCACTATTACGGTATTATATATAATAGATTAAATAATTAAAATTCGTAACCGCACCGGCTTCAATTCGCGACCGCGGTTTTTTTCATGTTACAATATTCATGCGAATTATGACAAAAAAATTCATTACAGACATCACAAAAACATCATAACATTTTCTGTATTACATGACATATTATGATTAAAATGAAGTACCTAACGATTATTAATGTTAAATTTAACTTTAGATTCACTTTATGACAAGTTACACAACCGACAAAAGATGCCACGCCTCCAACAGCATAGCTTCACCTTAATCTGACGATGTTCTCCACTCTCCCTCCTCACCACCTCATCCTGCACCGATCATTCATCGTTCTCCAATATCGACACTCCCACCTAAAGTTTATGAGCCAGAATATGGACGATGGGTGAATATTTGAGTTCTTTGCCTCACATTTTATTGTGTGTCACAGAAAAATGTGACAATGGAGGGGATGTAACATTGTGCTTATATACAGTTTCATACTTAACATAGTTTCCTGCTCGTAGGTAGATATATTTCATACCTGTTATGTATTTCTATGTTTCTACGCACTTCTATGTACCAATACTTATCATATTCATTGAAAGAAGTAATTGGTTCCTCCATTGTTTAATAAATAGCTAATTTGACAACAAGCTTTCTGTACTCTCAGTTAAGATCAGGTCCATTTATTCCAATTATATGTGAAGCTAAAAATTGACTTTGAAAATTTTTTTCCTTTAAAATAAATCTATTTTGTGTTTGTTTGTGTAAAAATGCTCTTACTACAAAATTTAGGTTTAATCTAGCCATATTTTTACTGTTAAAAACAAGTTAATATAAATAATTTCATGATAATCTGAATCTTATTTAAAGACAGTATTTTCAATGATTAATGTATTTTTTAAGCGAAGACTAACATGATTATCACCTACATTCACAAGCTTTGGATATAGGATACAGTTTATTATTTTAAAAAGTGTTTCATAAATTACTAGTTGGGAGGTATTCTAGAAGGAAATTCAGTTTCAAGTTCAACTTGAAACGTTTCCATCTCGTCCTGGTGATTAAAACATTTTATTCTCGTTGGTAATGAATGATGCAGCAAATTAAAACTTGAAGGTTTAAAATTTTGATTTATTATGAAAAAGTTGTCAGAATATCAAAATTGAAATTTCTAATGATTTATATTGTTGATAAAATCACGTAGAAATGTTTGTTTGTAAACGCTAAAATTCTAAAATATTCTTAAAGGCCACAACTTAAAAATTAAGGAAGACTACTTTTCAGTAATCTTCGAATTTTTTTAACGGATTGAAAATTAATTGAATCAAAAATAATACTGGAAACGTAAGTTATTATGTATTTAGTAGGGCTAGAGCAAATAGTATATTAGTAAGTACTTGTAATTTATATTCAGAAAAATCAATCCAGTCTGAAAGCTATTGATATATCTGCAGGTACACTATTTAATGCTAAGCTTCATTTTTCTGAGTTTATACTCCGGATGCACTCAAGGCCAAAAATATCATTTTAGGTCATTTAATTAAGGTAAATGTTACCTAATATTAATTGGGCTTATATTTTATGATTTTAATATATGTAATGCTCATGAATACCTTAAGATTTGTAATTATAAAGTTTGTTACACACCAATATGAGCCAAAATAACTTTACTTAAGGACATCTGCACTGCACTCTGGATATATCCAGATAAATTGATAGAAAATGAAATGTGGATTTAATGGCACATGACTATTGTAGAAAATGTTAAATGTAAACAAAAAGAACATTCAAACTTAAAAGTCAAAACAGGAGAACCATGTAGTTGTAAGACCAAATAAATATATTTATTTTAAGGAGGTCAAAGGCAGGCTGGCTGATTGAGGTGACCCCTGAAATCAATGTATATTGTACAGTATATTGTATCAATGTACAGTAATAATTATTTTTTAAAGGAATTACATACTTAGATACTAAGAAATGAAAATAGATAACACACTCAAATTATAGGGATGAAAGGAAAAAATAAAATTTAAAAAGCAAACAGAAGATACAAAGAGTAACATAATATATAGGTATAGCATAATTAGGTATGAAATAACTACAGATGAGAAAAAGTTTCAAAATTGAAAATTCAAGTCATTCCATTTTTTGTTGTAAATAAAAACCATACAAGATTTTTTGGTTTTGAAAATTGGCAGATTGAAAACTTTGAACCACAATTTCTTCATGAAAACTTGAAATATATTTTATTAGATTATTAAAACCAAGTTAAATTTACACAAATAATATTTATAGTTCTTTGTAAATTTTAAATATTGTATATAAAAACATGAATGAATTTTAAATATTGTATATACAAACCTGAAAATATAATTGTATTTAAAATCTCTTTCTATAATGTACATCTAATATTTATTAGTGGTGGTAATAGTGGTTTCAATATGTAATATTTGTATAGATCTAATACAAGTCAAATCAAAAATACAAAACAATTCATTGTGCACATTAGAAGCAATATCATGAGGTCTCCAATATATTACTCATCTTATAAAAATTTGTACTTATTATTTTAAAAATTTTGTTTTTCATTTTTGAATACAGGGTTGAATATTTTTAGCTTTATGTAAATTTATCTCAATAATGTTATATGATTTTTATCGTTAATGCCTACTTTGTTATATATAATATCTATATCATGGAAAATGTTTATCAAATAAATAAATTTGGCACATTTACAAAAATATTAATATAAATTATGAGAGGAAGCATTAAATCAATACCATACATAGATTAAAATAAATTTTAAACCCTTGTGCAATGGACTGCTAATGGACATCTGCTGACATGGTTAGGTTTGTGCAAAACAGATGGAGAAGTTATCATCTAAAGTATAACTATATAATTACCATGATGGTTAATCTGACATTTAATATAACACTCACATTTAATATAAACTTCTTTTAGAATAAGGACATCTAGAAAATTTTTGATTATTCCTGCATAAAAATTTGAATTTGATAAGTTGATAATCTTACAGTTGATGATTTTGATTTATAAGTTATATATTCAACTTTTTATTTTATTTATTTAGTTAAATATTTTTATAAAATCTTGGATAAATTTTAGGATTTTTTTATCCTTGGGCGGTAATTAGTGGTTTCAATATGTTTGATTGTTGTCTATTTGTGAAACATTTAGGTATATAGATTTAATACAAGTCAAATCAAAAATATAAAACAATGCATTGTGCACATTAGAAGCAATATCATAATGTCTCCAATATATGTATTAATCACCTTATAAATATACTGGTATTTTTTAAATCTACACTTTTTTTTAGTTGAGAAATGTCAATGATGCGTGATCAGCAATATGGAGAGAAAATATTGATTTTGTCTGAAAGAATTTGTGGTTTAACATCCAGATTGTATTATCATAAACAACATCTTGGTGTTATATCAAGACCAAACTATTTACCAAACCCAAATCAAAAAATTTATGACCCTTTGCATAAATGCTTACTCAAAAAATTTCCTCAAGTTGATTCTAAAATATCATCGCAAAAGGATATTTTAGAGAATTTGCGCAACACCATACTAGAAGAACTGAATGACCCATACTTTACCATAGTGGATATCATGGATGTCAATACTCATTTCATGGAACTTATGGGTTCATTAAGCTCCGCACAGCTGCAAGTAGATATCTGCGTAAATTTTGATCTGACCCGCAATTATTTAGATTTAATTTCTAATTATTTTGCTTTATTAACATTGCTAAGTCGCTTTAAAGATCGCTTAATTATTGTGGCATTGTACAACCAGGCAGTTATTATGAGAAATTCGATTAATGAAGACAGTTATCCAAGACTGTCACAGTTTCTGGCGGATTTTACAAAACCAGTACGTTTTCTTCATGATAAGATGCAACCATATCAAACACTTTTAAGCCATGCCTTGCAATCCTTAGAAACGATTTTTGTGCCTCGAATGGATGGACCTCAAGACTGGAAGCACTCCCAACCATTCAGCCTTCTATCTGATCAAAAGATGTCACAGCCGACTATGCATGACACTCTGCCTGCTGACCTCATATGCGCCAGCTGTCTGGAGAGGTGGATTATATTCGGCTATCTCATCAACTATAACGATTTGATGAACAATGAAAGGGCTAATAAGCTTTGGAAAAAAGCGTTGATTAACACATTGGTTATTACACTTTACAGAGAAGAAGTGGTTTTTGTCCATTCTTTTATTCAAAGTCAGCTGGAAGGGATTAAAACAATCGCCAAACGGGTTGGTGAGGTCAAGGAGTTTCAATCGACAGCAGGAGCATATTCACCGGGTATTCACCGTGAGAGAAGAAGGTATTTGAGATTTGCATTACGAGAAATTTACTTTGTTTTTACTGACAAACCTGGACTGATTGGACCCAAAATTTACACACTTCTAAATGCTCTTACTTACGCGACTGATGAAATTTACTGGCTTGCAATTCATTCATTCAACTTACCAAATAAAAAGGTCAATATCAAAATGGACTCCAAGGACTTATTTTCAGATCAAAGTATTGCTGAACTGTTATTTTACATTGAAGAAATGAGAGATTTAGCGATTAAACATTCTTCAGTTTTGCGAACCTTTTATGCTCAAAGTATGGAAAGTTATCACGCACCCTTTATTCGAGATTTTATAGAAAAATCTTCATTGGAAGCGGAAGAGATAACTCTCCTTTCATCAGTGTGTGAGACATTGATATCAATGGGAGAATTTGAGGAGTCCTTTGAAGACGATTCATTTCTAGAATCAATCAATGTGTCAGCTGTAAGACTGGACATTTTCCGCTGTGAAATTGCTATGTCTTCAGCCAAATATCCAGTTTCTTTTAGTGCCCTTAAACCTCTTTTTATCGAATTAAACTTCCTCATTCTACACTCGAAGTTCATTGACCAGTTAGACTCTGTGCTGACAGATACAGCTGACCTTTCCTTTTTCTTTCAATATCGTCAGCTGTTGTCCGATTATTTCAGTAATCTCAGGAGTATACCAAATCAGCACCGTTATTTATCAGTGTTGCCGAAAATTTGCACGCATTTTGAAAAATGTCTTAATGAGATGTGTCCAGAAGAGCATGAACTCATTATAAGCCAAAGTTTTGAGTTATGCCACAAACTTTCTTGCGACATCGTCTCCGAATTTATGAGAGCTTTACGAATGCTAATTCCCATTATTGCAAAGTATGCTTACGAATTGCTACCAAAAGAGTCAGTTTATTGGTTGGTGAAAAATCGTTTACAGAGAAAAAGATCAAAGGGCAATGCTGATTATAGTACAATGTCTAAGCAGGCAAAACATTTCATTGAGAATAAAGAGTTACCCGGTTACGAGAGTGTTCGTCGATTGAGAGAAAACATGCACGCAGAAGATCAACTAAGTGTTGTAATTGCTGAATTATCAAAAACTCTAAAGAATTATGAGGAAATCAAGATGTTCAATCGAGCAGTAAGACCTTTGGAAATATTACTCGTCCACATCAATCGATACTTGATGGATTTCTTGAGAGAAATAGTGGTGTATAAGTAGGTTGATTTGTTCTACGTATAATCAAATATTAATACTGTACTAACTATAGATGTTATAATTGAAATGGATTATTTTCTAATAATTTCAGTACAGAAACTAAACAAATAACACGACCAACAGAAATTCTTAACTGCAAGCGAGCTGCTTTGGCATTGTTGATGAATTTAGAGAACTATCTGCCTATCAATGTTAGCAAGATCATCAAAGATTGCTTGGAGGAACACTCGCAAATGAGAGATAGTATGATTGTAAGAATATTTTCAACTGTTCTTCATAAAAAAGTACATAGTAACATAGACTCTGTTATATGAGTAGCCAATCTGAGGGGACACCTTCTTTGGTACAAGGATTGTTTTGGCTCGAGTAGGAGATAACACGAGGCCGCCTTTGGACTAATTTATCACGCTATTTTATAAAACCCACAGGCAAGTGCTTGCGCATATAAGCCAATAAAAATCTTCAAGGCAAAGCTATTGTTGGTACCAAAGTTAACTCGATTCAAAGGTAGCCATAATCTTATTTCTCTTGCATATATATTGTGGGACTATTTTTGTCTTTATCATCTTTATCGGTGTTCAATTCAATCATGCATTTTAATTAATTGCTGTCTTAGGAAGTTATAATATAAGATAGTATTTAAAAAAAAGAATTTCCCCCCAAAAGACCAGAAAATGGCCACTGACTTTGAAAGACTATGGGCAGGTTCGAAATCAGGTCGCTCTACTGACTTCGAATTCGTGGATTAATCATCAACTAAGTTCATATCAAACCAGAGAATTAATATCTATGATTAAGACTGATTATAATCTCTTTGTTAATAGGGTAAGCCTACAATGAACAAAATCATCATCCAGTGGTACAGTGATACTCTGATTCCTCTCATTTGTTCTGAGGAGGTGATTTACTCACCCCACCTTCAATCCTTCATACTGGCAGATTATCAAAATGAATCTAATTCAAATGCAATCGATCCATTTATCCAGAATCAAAAAGACATTCTCGAATTTTCCGATCTGGTAGAGCTTAAAGCTCTGGCGGAAATTTTAAGTAAGTGGAAACTAAACATTACAATATGTATCAATGAAACTTCACATCCTCAGTAAAATTTTAATATGGAATTATTAACTTTCAGCTCCGAATGGGATAGTAATTTTGATGGACGAATTGATAAAAAGTTTAGCCAACTTGTGGAGTGAATTACGACGCCTCATTATGGTGAATAAAAATACTTTAGAAGATATTCTTGAGGCCAGTACTAAGGGAGATACTGCCAAGTGTCGAGAGAAAATCAATCAGCTTCAAAACCATCAAGACATTCTTCACCGCATGAGAATCATTGGGTCCATCATCACATTCAAGGACTCCATTAAGAAGGTTTACCACGAGGTCCTTGAAGTAAGAGGTTGTATAGAAATATCTCCAAATCAGCCAAATCATTGTAAATCAGCTAAAATTAATCTTTTATGCTTTGATTTTTTTAGTCGCACGTTGGTTATCTGGTCGATAGTGGACGGGAAGTGTATAATTTGCTGGGAAGATGCAGTACTGTCGACCAGATGCAACCGCAGAATCCGCAACTCGCCCTGGAAGATCAACTATTGGGCACCACGCTCTGCGATAAGATGGGCTTCCCCACCTCCAGCCTGTATGTCGATGCCGCCCTCCTGCATGCCATACAGGGGGACAATGAGAGCGACTATGTGTTGGGCATTCACCTGCCTATTTGTCTGGCCGCCCTTTTCCCATATCTCGCTAAACAAGATGGCTATTATTACAATGCGAAATTGGGCGGGCACCACAAGAATATGCACTGTATCATTCCGGCTGTACTCAATTTGGTAGTGAGTAATATTCAGCGGTTACTATCAATTAATATTCTCAATAAACTTTGAGATAGAGGTTTTTGGGAGTTCTCTACGTTCTCCAAACATTTTTAATGCATTATAAAATGAATTCATTATTATAGTGACACCGCTTTACTGAGACGTGAAAGTGAGCAAGAGTGTGCAAATCAACGCATATAGCTATACAGTCTAAGTGATAGGTAGTAGAATTCTCATGAATTCTTATGATTCAAAATGAGGCCGCTAAGTAAAATGATTTAAAAATGCCAAATTCTATTTAGATATATTTACTTTAAATACGGCAAAGATTTGAATAATTTAATAGATATTGGATTAAGGAAAAATTTTTTGAGCTTACATTTGTTTATATGCCTTATTGTGAAATATTTATCAAATTATTCGTATAATAATTGTGAACTTCCAAATTTTGTTACAATGCCTCTCTCTCTTATCTATGGATATACATATTTATGTATTTCTATGCATATAATAAGTAGGTCCCTGCATACCTACCTACTGTAGTGATTGTATTGTTTCGTCTATTGAGATAATGGCATCTCGATAGTTAGCGGATATGAAAGTATATGAATATATGCATGGAGCCCATAGATAGTGTAGTATAATAGATATCGATTACTTGCGAACATGTATAGCTAATCGATGAGACTTCTGATTGAAATTCTCTGCGATAGATATTATTGAGAATATACCTCTATAGGTACACAATGAATAGGTCCAGATTACATCCTGATAACCATTCAGAGAACAAACGCACACAGAGACAGAGAGAAAGAATTAGATCCAAGTTTAGAGGGTGAGAGCTTCCAAATATGAATTGCATCAGACATCAATAAGCAATGAATTGTTCTCCAGCCAGTGCAAATTGTGTATGAATTCAACTGCATATAATATTCATGATAAGGTGTATCACAGCATAACACAGCTAGCCATATCAAAATGAATGCCATACAGAGAGCAACGATAATATACTTCACAGACTTCTGTAGTGAGGTATATAATACGGTCGTTTCAAGCATTCGTAGAGGCATTCAAATGCACACTTTATAAAGAAAGCATTGTTGTACTATATATTTTGGCAGAATTATTCTCTATACAACAACAATGCCAACAGGTTCTAAGATCATCATCGTGCGCGCGTGTTATTTTTTTTATTTGTATTAAAATAATTTAGACATCTTGTCAAGACATTATCACATGACAAAAATTGTAAAAAATTGAAAATTGAATATTTTATACCTATAGCATTATGGTTTATCGTTGTTCCATCCATCCATCCATCCATCCATAGTATAATAGATTATTTTTAAATTTAAATTATTTCCATGATTTCAGACAACTCTATTGACCAGCACGAATGCAGGTCACGAATTGCCAGCCAGATGGAACGCCTTTCTAACTTTAGCTACAGCGAGTATTTTGCCTTTTGAAGTTGAAGCTAGTTCTCAAATTCGACAATCTGGCAAAGCGGAAATTCCTCTTCGCAATCGGCAATCGGTTTATATTCTTCTCGATATGATAATTCAGGCGTGTCCCTTCTTGGACTACAGTCAGCTGGAAATGTGCTTGCCATATTCATTGATCAAGAGCGCTCATCACGATATGCTCATTGCCTCCAAATCACTGAAGATTAGAAATTGAATGCCTATTAATAATAATTGCATAGCATGGGTATACAGTAAAAATTGATTTGTTATAGGAACTCAACGATTTTATTGTATTTCCCTATATTTCATTGTTTAAGACGGTAAAATTTGTCGCAAAGAAAAATTTATTTATAATTCAAACAAAATATACCTAAAATTTAAAAAATTACTTTTTTATACACTTTTTTATTTTTTTATTAATAATTGTGGTTTATTGTTAGTTGGTTTAAATTTGCATCATTTTTTGAAGAAAGCAAACGATTTACTCGATTACGTTAGACAATAAAATAAGATAACAGAACTATATAATCATACTATTTATAATTTGTTGATAGTAGTATTATTCCAACATACATTTTATGAATTTTTTATACATATAAGCTAAATTCTTCAGAATAATATTATCATACATTTTATGTACGACATAATGTAATCATATTGATCTAATTATATTTATGTAGCATCTTTTTATTGAGCATATTAAGTAATGAATATCATGAGTTTTTAGAAATCTAATTACTTACCTATAATACCTACATTTATTTTGTGATAGCTAGACTTTGCAAATTATTATTGAACAGGTTTGTTATATAGTCAAAAATTGATTTTTATTGTCCAAATCTGCTTTGTTTTGTGATTTTCATATAATTAATAAGAAATCCATTTTAATCTTTTTAATTTATTTTAAATGAACCGTGTTTCTCAAATATTGTAAAATAGATTAGATTGTGACTTGCGTCATCTGCTTGGGTGTCTATCACGTATAATTAATAAATAAGTTTATTAAGAAATTAAATATGTAGTACCTACATATTACAATGTAAAGATTCCTAAATATTATTCCATGGAACCAGTCTATGAAAGAATCGACATTGAGATATGTATCTTGATGTATTAATCATTGAAAAATTCGAACTTCAGGCTATAATATACACAGAATAAAATACATTCATAAAACTATGTTTATGTTTAATAGAATGAGAGGGTTCGGAATGAATAACGCAGCAGAGTGTACATTTATCTATCGGATCATGTGACTTGTTTTGCTAGGAGTTAAAACTAATTTTCATGATCTTATATTTTAAGACTAAAACTTTTCTCAGTTTTAAAACCTTACTGAACTATATAGTCATTCAGTATCTTGTTACGTTTTTGAAGATATAATATTGCAATAAATTATTATTTGTTTCGAGCGCTACTTAGACCCTCCATTGTAACCAAACCTCGAATTAACAGTCCTAGGCCGGTTTTTGAGCGTAGGTAATATTATTATTCGTTAATTATTAGTCAATTTGTCAAGTAGGATTTGACAAGTAAATAATTAGGGATGCTGTTTTGATTCATTCATTTATTATCTAAATATAAATTGTCGATACAATATAAAAATACTGAAAAATAAATAGGAAATTAAGTTTTATTTGAATATTTGTTACAATGTTCAAGAATTACCAATAAATTACACAGGTATAAAATACGCAGTTTAACTTACTAAAACAATTCAGTTAGAATCATTTTAGTATCTGATATATAAAAAACAGATGATTATATAAAAATAGGTAAAATAATAATAAATGTTATGACAAAATACAATATGCAACACTTTGTATCTTATTGATACGCAGAGTAAAACAAAACCTAGGATGTTCAATTGATAATTATGTAGGTATATAATATATACAAAAGTAAAAATAATTAACTCCATAATGTTAAAAACAGAAAAGAAAAAGGTAACACAGCCATGGTTTTTAACTAACAGCCAGAGATTTTCACAGCCTTCATTGTAAGAGTTTAATAGAGTTTAACCTAAACTGTTGACAAATAACAAATAGGTAACACAGAAGTTTAGCCACAACTTCTATTCCTAACAAGAGGTTAAAGAAATATCATTTAGAAATTCCATATAAATGAAAGAAAAGCATAAACATTGTTTCACACATTATATTCGCAATGCAGTTTAAGGGAAATATATATGTATGTATTTAAGTCGCGTAGAGGTATACTGTTTTGTAATTTGACCTAAATCATGGTCGATGATGTTGGATAGCCGATATTAGAGCCGGGTGGCGATTGAATTGGCGTACGATCTTGTGTTGGATAGGCAAACCGCTGCGTGGCAGGTGGAGGTGGTGGCGGTGCATAGCGAGGATTATAAACAGGCTCTTCCATGTAAGAGCCGCTGGAATGTCCATATTCATCTAACGCGGGTTCTACTATCGGTGGTGGCATATAAGAACCCATACCGGACGCCGGAGGTCGATAGCTACCACCTTAAAATAAACAGGAAGGCCCTTACCAACACTTGTAAAGTATCAGTTTACAATAGCACTTTAGGAATTTTTTAAATTAAATTTTACCTTCATTTAATGGCTGATCTTCCAGATACGGTTGGGATTGGACATACGATGGTGGAATGCTGTAAGCTCCAGCGCTAAAATATCAAATACATAATGTAACGGTAATTGTATTTTCTGTTTCTTTTTTACAGTGAAATCAGATATAGTCAAAAATGTTATGATCCTTGTGCAAACGTATTATATAAATAGCATACGGTTCTGTCTTCAACAATGGCTGCCCATGAACTGTAAATAAAACAAATATTAAATTAGCTAATAATGCCATACACTGACACATATTATGTAAATATAGGACAGAATATAGGAATACTTACTTCCAGTGAGTCTTTGTTTACGCTTATAGAATAGTCCGATTAGGAGGGCTATGATCGCTAAAAGGAGTAGAATGAAGCAGATGAACCAGATGGCGCTCGAGCCACCCATTGCAGTCGTTCTCATGTCCCCCTTCGTGCGCACCATTATAGTTTCACCATAGTTTGTCATGGCTGCGCCGTTAGTCGCCACCATTCTCACCTCGTAAAGCGTGTCTGAATAAAAGCAATTGCAATAATAATAACATTATAAACTTGTGAATTACAAGTATTTGTTTGATCAGTTTGAACGATAAATGGGTCAGTGTAACCTCTCCTTGATGTTGTATAGGGATACTGATGCTAACGTCATAACTTTAGTCTTCTCTATTTGTCTTCAGCTAGCTCATTTGTATTAGGAAAATAAGTTCCGTCCATCCTGTCGGCGAATCATTATTTCCTCTCAACCGTCCTTACAGCCCTCTTTTCCTTGTAGTATCGTTATTTATAGACCATGTAGTTCAAGCTTTATTGTTTTCTATTAGTTCTTGGTTGTTAGAGAGCAGAGTATCACGTTAAATGAAAGTTAAAGCATTCCAAGAGGTTTACCTTTCGGTAGATTGTATATAACAATGTAACGTCTTGCAAATTCTCGCTGTGATTCTTGCCACAACGCCCGACCAGGTAGTCGAAATTGAAGATAGAAAATGGAACCGGCAACTCCTAGCTTGCTTGTTATAAATGATATATTGATCAAATTCTCTGACACTAGATTCACTGTAATTGTGGGTACAACTGGCACTAAAATTGTCAACAATCAACAATAAAAATTGTAATAAACTTGTACATAATTGTAATACATATCAACAAAGTCAATCATTCAAATTTACAAGCATCAACTGGAGTAGTAGTAACATCCAGAAAGCTCTCGATACCATTGCCTTTGGCCGTGCGGGCCCATACATAAACTCGATACGAGCTCATAGGCTTTAAGCCAGAGATGGTGTCTGTATTCTGGGATGCATCTGTCGATATTGGATATTTAGAAAGGTAACCCAAATCCAGTCCATTTACTGAAATATTAAAGGCATCGATCGAATCGTATTAAACTATAAAATGACTATATAGCGAGTAAATATTTTCCCAGTGTTAAGAAATGTCTGCTTCCCTACATTCCCTCACACCGATCTGATAACCGGTGACAACTCCTCCGGGTATTGAAGGCCGCTCCCATTTGATATTGACTTGATTAGGACCGGCAGTAATAAGTCTTAAATCTTCAACAGAACTGGGGACACCTTCAAGTGTATTGATCTCAACACTGGGACTAAAATTTAATGATGAAGAGAGCCTGCAATTGTAAGTAAGTACATTGTTAGTGAGCGATATGTGTGCATTGAATTTGCTCCTTACCTCTTGGGTCCGGCATATTGATTGTTCAGAATTCGAATCCACAACTTAATTTTTGAAGAGCCCGACAGTCCCCTCAGAGTAAATGTAATCTTTTCACCCCACTTCTTATTATTAACTGTCTGGCTGGCGGCAATGCGACTGGCGATGTTTGCAGTAGCCGCTAAATCTGAAGCTCTTTTGCGTCTCTTTGGCAACAGAGGATTCACCAAGGCGCTTACATCACGCTTCTTTCTTTTACCATAGGTAATAGGTAATTGCAAATATTCCAGTACAAGGTCCTATCAATAAAAAAGGAAACAATTATCCTACCTACATATTATGATGTAATACAATAGATAATCAATTTATCAAGCAGCGAAAAATAGAAATGAGAGAAATCATCGTTACCTCATAGCGCTTCTCTAGAGTGCACATGTCAGTCGACCAGCTGCTCATACACCACTCTATGCGATAACCCTTGAAAAATCCATTGATATTTTCTTCTTGAGACTGCTCTACAACAGTCCAGCTCAAAGTGACAAAGTTATCGCCAACGGCATCAACTGTGGGAGCAGCTGCCGGTGTAACAGCAGGTACATCTTCACCAGAATAGCCAATTGTTTTTGTTGCTTCAGCAACGCTATCTCCAACTACATTCTTCGAGACAATGGTGACCTTCAATATTATATATATTAATTAGTCAAGCTCAAAGCATTATTTATAAATTGAAATGAGTCGAAATGAAAAGAATAGAAAAAGATCGAAAAAGAGAAGTCGAAATAGCAATTGTGAGATGATAGAAGAAGAGAACAAACATACAATGATTCAATGATAGGAATATTCTTGAGCAGTATGTACAGAATCAGAAGATATTTTGTATCATTCATATCATTGTTTACTATACAAGCTTGTAGGTTTAATATTTAAACTACAAGCTAAACGTCAGTCAAATTTATATGATTAAATAATTGGGCGCTCACCTCGTATCTTTTATACTTTTCAATATTTTTTCTTTCATTATTGTCTTTCAAATCGTTGAATCTGACACTCTCAATTCTCCAGTCGGATATCTGGGTGATATTTTTAAACGTCTTATCGGTAGCAACACAATTTAGACACTTTACAGTCAATTTGTATGAGAAGTCATTACCATTGTGAAAATACTGAGGAATGCGCTGCAATTTGAAGGAAGAAATGATTAAGAAATACAAGAATCACAAAATATTCCCTCTGAGGAAGAAAACATAAATTTAAAATGGACATGGCCAGTGAAATTCTCTTTAAAAACATTTCTTGCACGCAATCTGCATGATACTTATAGCCCTTATTGAATACGTAGATATTCATAAAAAATAATAACTCACAGTCCACCTAACAATCAGATTCGTGGGCCTGTCTCCGTACACATAGAGCTCTTTGGGATTGATATCGGGAGCCTTTCCGTCCAATTTGCAATTATCTCCGGACGGAACACTCGGCTCTGATTCACCAACACGATTAATGGCCCGCACACGAAATTGATACTGGATATAGGGTCGCATAACCACGTTAGCGGAAGTCATTAAACGTTGCTTTCTCTCCTCCGAGTCCTGATTACCGGAGTCTTCAAAGTTGGTAATATTGGCTTTATACCAAGTCTGACGCTCATATTGAGTGGAAAATTCTACCTGGTACTTTATAATAGGCGCGTAATTGTCAGTACCGGGCTTGAAACTGACAATAGCGATTTGTGATGCTCTCTTAGTGACACAGTCAACTTTAACATCAGTGGGGAATGTAGGAATACCTAAACAAAAAGAAGGTCGTGTGGAAAGATCACAAATTGTAGAGAAATTATTCAAAAATTGAGTTTTACCAATTCGAAAAGTGGAGAAACCCGATGAAAATTAAGATATGAAATGCCTGCTAAAAAGGCATTGGTGGAATGAACTGTTAAGCCTACCTTGCACCACAAGAGAGGCCGTAGCGTAAGCATAATCGAGACCATTCGTGGCATTACACATGTATTGTCCAGTATCTCGAGGCTGGGCACCGCTAATAATCAACGAGTTGTCCTGAACACTGGTACTCACACGCTCATTCACTTCGTAATCAAGCGGTGTGCTGTCCTTGTACCATTCGACACGCAAGTTGTTAACCTCAAGAGGGTCTGTTTTAGCAGTACACACAAACTTCACCTCATTATCTTGATAAACGCGAGTATTCTCCGGAGCATAGACGATTTGAGTCCTTTGTCTCACATCTAGACGACCCGATCCTTTTACCGATCCTTTGTTATTACGAGCAGTACATTCATAAATTCCACTATCTGTCGGTATCACGTTCTACAAGATAAAGCGAAATGAATAATTTCTAATAATCAATTATAGTTTACAGTTAATATTTCTAATATGTGTATCCCATTTTCAACCTACCTTGATTAAAAGGTTTCCATTGTCTTGCAAAACGAAACGTCCACCACTCACTGGATTACCATTCAAAGTCCACGTGACTACAGCCTTGGGAGCGGAGAAAGTGATACAATCAATTGTGACTTCTTTAGTTTCGGCTGCCAGATATTGAGGCTTAGGAGAGGTTACAAAGGATGGCGCTTGATCCAACACGTTCAAATAAGCATTGGTGTAGACGTAACCGTTGCTATTAGAAACATTACATTGAAAGACAGCGTGATCACTCTTCTGAAGACTTTTCAGAATAATTTTCTAAAATAAATTTGACACACACACGCGTGATGAAACCAAA
>JAYMFX010084332.1:0-13496 GCA_036784945.1 Monocelis spectator | reverse complement strand
AAAACTAATCCTGCTAGACATTATTATGAATTTTATATCATTAAAAAGCGCTCCTTTTATACTTTAATTTAGTAAAAAGAATTATTAAAATCTGATATTGAGTTTCGTCATCAGACACTATGACATCTTGAACTTCACCAATTTATAATGGTGGAGATAGGATTTTCTGGCGCTTGGTAGGAGGCATAAATCGATATCCAAATATCTACTAGCAAGAGTGGTTACTCTATGATGTAGAGAGCTTAAGTTTGGCTCCTGCTGTGTATTTTAGCATTGGTATAGAAATTTAAATTCTGCTTGCTCAGGAGGGGTTTTAAGGGCGTTTTTTAATTTCCATAGAATTAGAGGAGAAATTTGGTAGTGCAAGTCAAAATTAACCAATCACAGATAATTACAGTTAAAAACAATCCCATTGATGACGATTATATACTACACTATGGGTAATATTAAAAATAATTCTCTCAATACGCCTACAGAGATGCATTGAAATGATAGATTTACTTGCAGGATTGTCTTATCATCTGTGTCAGAGAGTAGGCTATCTAATTACAATTCAGACAATGCCCCTCCTATTAATGAAATGAGGATAATTAAGAATATATAAAGGAAATGTCTATATTACATCCATCATCATCTATCTATCTATCAGTGACTCCCTACTATGAGAATAACTGTGCAGATTCTTAGAATATATCGAGAGACAATTATCTTATTCATGAAACTTTTTTGTTAAATAATTTATGAGAATATCCACGAAGTCATTGTTAAGTAAGCTCGACAGAAAAAATTCACTCTTTTGAATTAAGAGAATGAGAGTGGGCGTGGGATTCTAAAAACATCCTGTAAAACCACAGTAAAAATAATTCCTTTCTCTTCTACTGCCATTATAAAATGATAAGAATCTAATTTATTTATTTTTCATTCTTCTATGGTATCAATTCATAGAAATAAATGAGGACTATATGACAACGCATAATTATGTGACCTTGCTAAAAATGACCTCGATGTCTATTGGATAAATAAACTTTTTAGTATTTCTATATTACTACTACTCATAATGTTTATGAGTAGTAGTAGCAATGTCAAGAATGTTTTATTCCACTATCTATTTTTTATGTCAATGGATTCCGTTGCAAAGTTTTCGTGATTTAAATGTAGAAAGATTGCATTTTACCCTTCAATGCTCTCTATGTATTAAAATCGATATTTGTGTATCGATTTATGCTTTACCAAGTGTCAGAAAATCCTATCTCCACCATTATAAATTGATGAACTTCAAGATGTCATAGTGATGACAAAACTCAATATCGCATTTTAATAATTCTTTTAATTCTAAAAAAAGTAGAAAAGGAGCGCTTTTTAATGATATAAAATTCATAATAATGTCTAGCAGGATTATCTAAACATTCTTGTTAGAAGAATGTTTGAATATTTCCTAATAAATTAATTTTATATCATTTTGTTCAATCTATCTTCAATTATATTTCCTTCCTACAAATTTTATTTATCTATGAAACTAATCGCTCTAATGTGAACACTCCATCGTTCAATCGGACGATCAACTATCAACAATGAACTACCAACTATCTTCAATGTGAACCAATGTGAACCAATGTGAACTATATGAATTTAAAAACCTATGGAAATTGCGATTAAATTTTGACTTTCTCCTAGAACCGTGTCGAAAATTGGCCAAATTAATATCACATTTCTATAAACTTTTATTCATAAAAAACGCGATATCTTTTGATGATGTTACACATTTTAATCTCGATTCAAATCATTTTGAATTTCTTGAATTCCCTATGATTTGAATTTTCTTGTCTAAAAGTGTTCTCTTTTGAGGCATCAATTTAGTTTCAATGAAGTTTCTATTTTTGTTTTTAAAAGGATTTGTAAATGAAAAGCAATGTGGAATAAATAGTTAAATTTGTTTCTTTGTAAAAAAAAATGAAACACTTTTAGAAAGAGCCTTGATGTATGCAGCATATAGGGGATAAGTAGGTTGTTGCCCGAGCTGGGACCCATAAAACAGAAATCTTTGGATTGAAAACACGAGCGGCTGGCCCCTAGCTTGGGAAATAACGGCCAAAGGAAGCAAAGAAAGAAGAGAGATGGAAATTAGACATTACTGATGATTTCTAATTGACAGATGTTACTCTAAATTTGATGTCAAGATGTAAAAGACGCCTGAAAATTTGGCTGTATTGTTTATTGTGAGTATCGATTGATGAAACATTATCTACCAAGCCATATTATTAGGGTTAGATAATTTTCAAAGCGATATTTTCTTGAATAATAAACAATACATTCCGTAAATTTTAAATAAAATAAGGATTTCCACAGATCTAAAACATCTATCTAAAGCTTCTAAAATGTCAAAACGAATTTTTCCATTCATTTGAATGAATTTTTTTGAAAAATAAAATGTTTAATAAATTATTCACATTAACTGAATCAGTGGGTGACATCATTTTGGTAGGAAGAGTGACTGACTGTTAAGACTGACTGACGTAAGTTGAATAAATGAAGGCGCGCGCAGAATGGAAATTGTGATTGATGGTGAATGGTGAAACTTTGGCATTGAGTGAAGCGAAGCATCCCCGCGGGTCTAATTCAAGAATAGCAGCATTCCCTCTCATAAGATTAGATCGTTAAAGACGAATACCCACTCAGTCTGACAAAACTAATTATGCGCACATGTAGCAGAAGAATAGAAATCATATTAACAAAATTCTTAACCATGAAAGAAGTTAAACAAAACAAAAATAAAACATCGTTGTTCATATGAAAGTCAAATAGAAATTCTATAAATAATTTCCAAATGGAATTATTTCGATAGAATAAAATCGATCAATGCCCGATCGAATTCATGTTAAAACATTTACTTTATAGAGTCTTATTTATACATATATACGGTTAAGATACAATGAATCGAGAAAGAAAACTTCCACTGATTTTAAATTGAAGATGATAACTTTGGCAAAACAAAGCGATTCTTTTTTAGATATCTAGTATCACATTTCAGGGTATCCTTAAAATATCAAAAGAACAGCGCAGTTAACAGTTTATTTTACAGATTCTGTAACTAAAATCTATCTACTAAATATAAACAATTCCACTTACATTTATAGAAGATAATTCTTGATTTAGAGCATATGCCAGTTCGAGCAACATGGCACAGGAAACAGCTGAATCACTAGCCGCATAGAAATTATTCATTTTCTTAGAATCATAGTGACAGGAGAGCACCAATCTTCTAGGAGCCAAGGGATTCTTGATTGCAATTATATTGGTGAATTCTTTCGGTCCATCAACAGTATTTGTAGAGAACTCATCGAGAACAACTTGCCAATTCAAGTCATTAAAAAAGTTTTTGATATACTGCAATGATTATAGAAAATAAAATCTTACTAAAATATTTATTGGTAAAAATGTAAATAAACTTCTAATGAACTGTTAAGAAATTAGGTTTGAAGGGAAAAATATATCAATATACCTGCTTGACTTCTTTGTGTTGAGGTGTGCTGGGAACTCGAATCTTATAAATATTGTAAAAAAAGGACTTCAAGCGATCCAAATTGCCTTTCTGAACTAATTTGTTCAAATCTCCATTAGAAAGACTCCCAAGGCTATGTTGTTTCTGTAGAGAAAAAAGTAGTAAAGTATTTTTAAATGGGATTTAAATTTAGGAATTTTATTTACAAAATAATTAACATTAGATGTCTAATTTGATAAATATGTTAACTGTTTATTAAAATTAAAAAAACTCAAAGTGCCAAGTTAGGGTTTTAGAAAAACATTCTCCTGAAAACATGAATAGTAAATCATTTCTATTTTTTGTATAAATATCCATTAAGGTTGAGTGAAATATTATGTAAAACACTTTTATTAGAATTAGTTCAAAGACTTAAAGGTATTTTATTTAAAATAGAAGGTTATTGTTTTTAGGAATCTTTTTCTGAAAAGAAGATTTCTTTTGTCTGTATATTTAATAGGAGTCTTTCATTTATGAAAACTGTAGAATTTAAGACAAAATCAGAATTATGTTGATTCAAATAAAATAATTTTAGCTAAGTATCATCAAATTATTTTAAAACTTCTATGCTTTGGTAAATTGTGTGACGTAATTGCAAATGAATTTATGCTAATCAATAATAAAAATTATTATGCAATTACAACATAATCTTTCATAGAGTTTTGTTATTTTCCCTGCAACAGAAGAGAATGAACACATTGTAATCAATTATAATAAAAACATAAACAATATATCATAATAACCTATATCAATATATATTTATTTATTAAAAAGATTGAAAGGTTTATCTTTTAATGCAGACAAAATAATACTTAATTATTTTACTGCAAATAATTTATTTCATTTATGCACATAGTTTTAGAATAACTAGGCAACTTAATTAATTATATCATAGCTAGTCTTAATTGAAAATTAGATGGCTATCCATTGCAGGAATAAATTTTATAAACCCTATTGAATTGAATTAGCGCATTTTTTAATACTAATTTGTTTGAGCAAAAATAATAAAAACATCCATATGTAGGCCCATATGTATTTTCCATAAAGTCAAATTATGGGACCCATTAAACTAACTGATATTGATTTTTTCATTATAAAAAAATGCTTATTTTCACCTTTAAACTATTTAGAGGACAAGAACCTTTGGTCTCTAGATGTTCATTTATATTAAGACAAATAAAAGTAAGAAAAACACAATTGAAGGATTTAAACTTCATTTATGCGGACAAAAATTGAGTATGTCGTTCCAGTATTCAACAAAACCAGTTAAAAATCTAAAACTGTTTAAATGAGGCGCTACAAATTTTGCAACATCTAATAATAATATTTAGTTTGAATACACATTTAATGAAATTACCAAAAAATAGAATGTATTTTTCATTCAAATACGTGATAGCTTTAAGTGCAGAATCTATATCTGAGCTAATATTTTGCGTCATATGCAAAATGAAGCTTATTGCATATTATTTAAATCTCACATAAGATTCTGTACGAATTATGCTAGAACAATGAGTCGGTTTATTAAATAAAATCCAGATGTGATCTGAATAGGTTGTCGATAAATAAATTTTAAGTCTTCATAGATTTATTTATTTATGAAGGACGGTAGATTTCTAGCGGTCTCCGAGAGAGAAATTGCATAGGCATCTTTCATTAAAATCAATAGGAAGTATCAGTCATTTCAGCAACGTCACTGACGAGAGTAATAATTAATTTTTATTAGCTATTTAGGATTGTAACAAATCATACAAGCCTATAATACTTCCTAAGAATCTTTTTCTGGTCAAAAGTTTAAGTCAAGCAGCATCAATGTATTAAAAGATAGTAGATGAATTTATATATGCATACATGTATAGTAAGTGAAATATAGAAGGCGAGTATAAGAACGTATCATATTACATAGGTAAGTATATTTTAACTCTATATTTAATTAATGAAATCAACTACAGGCATAATATTATGTATACTTTATAAATACATACAAGTATTATTGTAGGCATGCAATATAATTGCAACAAACATTAAATTAAATGCATTTATGTAAAATGAAAATTTTATTAAGAATTCTATATAATAAGTTAAAAGAAAGCAGGAAGAGAATAGGCATATAATAGCTTAACAGGAAAATACAAGTAGAATGGTAACTTCAAGCCAATCAAGAGATAATACAACATGATAAACTTATAAAAACATCAATAAAATAGACATGTATAAATTACCAAGCAAGTGACATGTAAATAAATGTTCTTATCATTTGAGAAATTTTAAACAAATTGAATGAAAATGAGTCGAAATGCATAAAACAGAGCTCATGATTAAATACAAGCAAAGAAACAAGAAATTAATAAGGTCATATATATATATATACTCGAATCATTTATAAAACAAAAGAATGCTAACATAAGCATAAGAGAACTAACTATTGGGCTCAAGAAATAAGAAATAGTAGTTATAAATATAGCATTTATCAATGTTACTCAATTGCATATCGATTAAATAAAACGCATTGTCGACTATATGTAAAATATCATAAATAATCTCATGAGACGAGGAATCATCACACTATATGTAGGACAATCTGAAAGTGACTAGTTGACCGGATCGGAAGAACATTACGAATTATTCTTCAATACCAATAGAGAACTGCACATCATAAGGCGATTGATTGATAGTAACTAACCGACTGTTAAATAATCTAATCGGAAAAATATGAACTAATCTCTAAACTGACACGATGTATTGAATCAATAAAATGAAAATATTGACAATCAAAAGGTGGTGGAGAAACAAAAAATTGACATTTCGAGAGTATTTCTACTAAAATGGCACTGATCCGGCTGGTCATACAGACACTATGGTCGGAACAAAACAAAACAATATATCTAAAGTTTCGAATTTCCAATTCAACGAGACGAATAATACATAATAACAATATATATATATATATATATATATATATATATTAAAACATCTAGACATGGATTCTATCAGGAAGGATAAGAAAGAATTTTAATCTTTATAAATAGATTCTTTATGACGATGATGAGATTTCTTGAGTCTTGCATTCTTCGCAACATTATGATAGGCGGATCTCACCAGAGCATAAGGAAAACAAGACTCGAGCAAGTCCGCCGTTAAATAAGGCGATTGTTGTACAATCATGTCCAAGAGAATATAAATCGAGTCGCGATTTTTCGCTGGATTGTCAGCCTTGGCTGAGCCGCCACTGCCAGATTCCGAATGCGAGTTCATACCGCCGGAAGAATTATTGGTAGCGTTCGAATCATCGCCCAGAGAAGTGCTGGTCCCAGACACAGTCTCTTGGGTTAAACGGAGAAGATTTGAAGAAGCTAAGGCTAAAAACTCCTTCAATCTGGCTTCTAACTGATCACCGTGTCCTGTGATGGTAAATAGAGCCGCCTAAAAAATAAGAACATCCAAGGAAAAGCTTACTGATAACAGAAACCTTTTGGAATGAGATAGAGGAAAAGGTTTGACATTTTACGTTCACATTATTGTGAATCTAAACAATCCTTTATCAAACTAATTTTCGTTTCCTATCATTCGTAATGGAAAAAATGGAATGATTTCACCAACCAGATGACAATCGTCTGTCTACTTACTGTAAATGCGAATGAGTCAGATTGTGATGCGACAATTATTGTTAAGATCGATAACTGAAGTTCAGTTGGGGAGTCAGATTAATAGTCATTGACAAATTCACTGGCAGTGCATTGAGAGTTTAAGCGACAAATTTATATCTCAACACACCGAGAGAGAGAGAGAAAGAGACTCATTAAGCTATATGTATATCTCTTTGCCAAATCGATTAAAAAACAAATCAAGCATTGATTGAAAATAGGAGAACGAGAAACTGCATAAACTTACATAATAATAACTGTAGCGAATAATATGACATCGATCAAAGACGTCAGCGTTATCATTCGCATGGGAATAAACTCTACCTACCTAATTGATGTTAACTGACAAATGATGAAACTGATTAACAAAAACTACTCCAGATGATGGATTATACTTAGAAATTGGTTGCGATAGAAAAACCTAATGATTATACCAGGGATGTGATTGATTGGATCAACAAAAACAATAGGAAGGAGACAAAAGGAAGCGAGGTACTGACCGCTTGTCCCCCATGCATAGATATAGATAGATATCGATTGATAGATGCATAGATATAGAATATCGATTGGTTGGTAGATGCATAGATATAGACAGATATAGATAGGTAGATACATAGACAATTCTCCGGGAGCCAGAATGTTTTTGTACTTTCAGCTAAGTATTTTTAGGATGATTTCAAACGGGAAATTTAGGTAATTTATCAAGCATGCGTTACGCAACAGTATACTATATATATATATATCACATTACGATTACCTCCAGTGTATTCACAGCATAGGCAATGCAGTGAACATTGTTCGCGTGCGCCTGTAGATCCAAGCGATACAGACTACTGTCCAGTTTAGCTAAACGCGGCAGTGTGGAAGCGAGAAACACAAACAAGAGGCAGGCGATTTGATATTCCTCCTCCGGATTGCCCATCCGAGACAGGCGCAACAAATTGCACAAACTCGAGTCAACATCGCTAGGCAGACCCATGGCCGAGGTCAACTCATTCACCAACAGGAAGTCATTCAATAATTGACGGTCCTCCGCGGGCACCCGGGTCCCATTGATCCCACCCCAGTCAGTATCACCGGTCATGTTCAGTCGGATATCTTCCGCGCTGGTCAGCAAAAATGGAGTGGTTTCCTTGCGAAATGGAAAATAATTTAAGAATTCATTATTAACTACCAAGCAAATCTGGTGGTACATCACCTTCGATCTAGCAAATACATAATCCACAATATGGTAGAAAATGAAATGTGTGGGTTTTTTTTACCTTCAACACATCTTGCAGGGCTTCGTGCAGCAAATTTTTAAACGCCAGATAAATTCCGATCGTTTTGAAATTCTTCAACAGCAATTCTGAATGCTGCAACAAAGCCGAAAGCTCTCGCGTTTTCTGAACATCATCGAAACTGCAGCGCAAAGACTCCAAAGTGTCTTTGTTTTGTATGACCAATTTCTTCAAATCATCGACTACTTTCACCACCTCCAATAGTATCCGCTCGGTTAAATATTTCACACCATAAGGACCTGTGCAAATAATAATAATGGCATCTCCATCAGAGAATATAATTCATATTGACATTGGAAATGGTGATATTTTGAGAATCGATTATAACACAAAGACAGATTTGGGAGTCGGTGATTACAAGATAGGTAGGTAGGAGAGCTCTTACCCAACAATTGCGCCAATGCTCTTAGCTCATCCAGATCCGCATACTCTTCCGTGTGAAAATTCTGCGTCGGATCGATAGCGATAGTGACAAAGGATTTGATCAACGGCGAGTAGAGGACAGTATCTGTGAGGACATGCGGCAGTATGATCTCTGTGTACCAACGAGTGTAGTGGAAGGTCAGAGTGGGTCTGCCCTATACGACATAATATTGAATAAGCAATGAGGAGAACATTGGAATTTCTTTTTAAGATCTATGTACATACTATGTAGGAGCTAAATCCTGACGATTATTTATTATTGCACTTTAATAAATAATTGACTTAAATTGTCAAGTATATTCATCATGTACAAATGAATTTACCTGATTACTGTCTCTGGGTTGAGTGTGTTGTAGAAGCACACTGCTAAACAGGCGAGTGATATCGATAGACACGTAGTTCTCAAGATTCATCAAAACGGACATCTGAGCTCGCAAACTATTCAGCATTTCAGAAGGTTTAGCAATCTCTTTAGAATCAGGTCTGAAAAAACCCACCCAAACACATTAATTTAATCCTCTCTAGCTCTATAGTGTCCAACTACATATTATTATAGATTTTTAATTTTTAAACACCATGCAATTAAAAATTTACCTGAACATGACACTGTCACCCAATGTCTTGCAGAATCGCTCCTCTAAATCAGCCAGAAACATTTCTCTGGGCACAATGCCTCGCTCCCAAACACTTATCTCTTTGATAGAATTGATTGCGAACGCCAATTCAGTTAAGGCCATGTGTAATTTGTCCATTTTAGTGAAATCTTCACGATATCGACGAAAGCTCTCAATGCCCGGCAGTCTTCTCAATTCAGAATTTGGTCCCATATTCAAACCACCATATCCTTTAAAGCCTTTAATGGAATTAGTGTTAGAAGTGGTCGAGTGTTTTTTACCTTTCGGTAAATTCTCCTGCATGAACTTCACCGCCTCGTGTGGCAATAATTCGTAAGCGTACTTGCTCTGTTCTTCACACACCATCAACACCAAATTGCACATTTCTTTGCAGATCTCTTTACAAAATTTATAAGCCATGCGAAATGCAGTCTCACCCGTTAATATTCTCTCCTCGGGGCATAGCTCGTGACAAGCGTTCATGAAATGCGAACACAACATGGGAAAGACAATGATAAAACGATGCTGCGCAGGAAATTCAATGTTCTTTTTAAAGAAATCATCAACCAGCGGTTGATAGAAATAGAATATCGACAGGTCTGACACTTCTTTCATCATTTCATCAATGAAATCCATCATTTTAGTGTGAAATATGGTAGTGTTCATGAGTCCGGCGAATTCTTGATGCTCTCTTAAATTTATAGGCGATGAACTAACTGATAAATAGGCCTGCACTCGGAACCAATCGATGCGGGTGTCGATGAAATTGAACAATTCATCCCTGTAAACTTGATCTAATTTAATGTCGGCGAGCTGTTGAATAATGGCATTCAAAATTGAAAGCTCTTCCGGAGGAAGATTCATCGTTTGAATCATTTTGCTGAGACCAGGCGCATCATAACAAGTAAGCATTTGGGCGTGAAAACGTTGAATCACTTGAATATATTTCATTACCAGAGCACGTAGCTCTTCAATGTAATAAATCAACTCGGGAATAAAACGATCGATGAAATCCTCCGGATTGAATTTGACACTGGAACCGCCACCAGCCTTTTTCTTCGGTGGTGGATTACTCACATGACGAATAAGCCAAGTGATTTCATCGTGAGCGAAAGACAACGCCCATAATACTACGAATGCTTTTGGTCCAAGTAGACCCGGCTCGTCTGACAACACATAAGTAAGCTCACGGAGAACGATGCGCAAATATTTCCTCTTATCACGATGAACTTGCGGCGAATAATGGCAGGCCTGGTTGTAAAATTCTCGCACTTCAGTTACTCGCTTACCACAACTTTTAATTTCTGAAAAGAATTGATCGAGAACCATATGTATGTGAAGAATTTCATCTCGAAATAGCACTATGATGTAAGAAGATGTAAGAGCATTTTTCCAAAGTTGAAATGCCTTCTCATTGATTAATTCTGGGTAGATCATCATGTAGCCGAATATGATCCACCTTTCCATGGTTTGGGCGGACAGTAGCTCACAGGGAATCGTGTCTGCCATAACTGGATGAATTAATTTAGAAGAATCTGCCAATATACTAAGTAATTGAGTCTCCTGCCAATTTTTAGCTCTTAGTGTTCGCCTGACAAAGAAATCAGTGACAGACAGTAAAGCATTGGATAGAATATGAGCATGCGGGTTTAATTCTGTGTGCAGCTGCCGATAAGGGGATGATTCGTAGTCTAAGAGGAATGTCGATAACCGAGGAAAGGATTTCTCTTGTGAGGCATTTGTTACTTCAAAAGCAAAATTAAACAGCGCAACAATGCCTTTGCGATCTTCAATTCGAGTGAATAAAACTATCATAGCAAAATAATTAGATATCAATTCGAGATAACTCTTAGTCAGGTCAAAATTTAGTTTGATATCCATCTGAATGCTACAGCCACTAATACGACCAAGCAATTCAGTGAAATGATCTTTAAATTCCAGTACATCAACAAGTGTATAATAATGAACTGCTAGTTGGGCTTGAATATCATTTCGAATTGTAGTTAATGCTTGCAAAGAACTGCTATTAGCTTTGAAATCGGATGCAGGGAATTTTTTAATAACAGTTTTGACAGAGTTTTCAAATTGCTTGTCACCGCCAGGCATAAATTTGGGCCGATAATTTGGTTGAGCGAGAACAAATTTTGTGTGATAAAGACGTGTTAAAAGACCAACTGCACGACTGTTCAGCACACACAGCCGTTCAGCCAATTTGTGATGGCTGGGGTGGCTAGGACGAGTCAAAGAATTCATTGCCTAAAAAATACCCAATATGATGGTTACCTTATGTAATTAATAATGAAACACATTTGAATAAGGAAAAGCAAGAGCATCTTAAAAATAATATATCTCTCTTTATTATCTTGTCATTATAGTACAGTATAATCCCGTTATAGCATACACCAGTTATAATGTACACACCTCTTAGTCCCGAAAAAATCCCTATCTATTTATGCATAATACCCTGGTTATAACATACATGGATATAATGTACACATTATTAGGACCTACAGAGAAATTTACCCTGGATATAATATAACAGACATTCTTTAAATATAGACTGTAAATATTAACTACATAATCTTCAGCAAAGTGGAATTTTAAGTTGAATATCATTGAAATCAATATGGGCCAATATGCGTGTTTTTTATGGCTTTATAAAAGCGATATACTATGTAATTCATAATGTGTCTTTGTTTTTAAGTCTTTACCTAAATTGACCCTAAATCTATAAATATGGAAACCAAACTTAATACATGTATTCACCATAGGAATTATTTTTTTGTTTATGTAGGAGGGAGCTGCCGCACAAGCAGTTGCTGATATCTATAGGTATTCACACTGCGGGCAAAACAAAGCGACATTCTACAGTTCATAGACAGTTCAAGTCTACAGTTTTAAAGATTTTTTCAGTCAAAATTTTATTAAGTTCATTAAAATGAATAAAATTTGGGCTTTACATCAACTGCTGTGTAAATGGACCTGGTCAATAGACTTACAACAATAGAAATCATAGCTATAGGTAGCTACTATATCATCAAAAATATTACACTGGATATAATATACATATTTTGAAGTCCCTTGTTGTACATTATAGTTTTACATTTTTAGCTAATACTTATCTTATTTTAAGCTAGCAATCATGTATTTCAAAAACTAAATAGCTAGTATAATTAAGAACAAACAATTAGTAATTTTTTATCACAAGTAATTTGGTTAAAACTCAAAATAGTAGAAACAAATTATACAAAATTTAAAATCCTTAATTGGACTCTCTTATTGAATGTGGATTTTTTTAAATAAAACTCTTACCTCCTAGTCTGCATCAACAAATAAATTTTACTATTTGCAATGAAAATGTATTAAGTATTGATATTAGATGAATTATTTTTAAATGGGATCATTTGAAGTAAAAGTTTTATTTCTATATTTGAGGTAGGACAAAATGTTAAGTACCAATTACATGTCAAGCTTGCCATTGATTATAGCACACAATTTAACCACCTTTTGTAATAAATGCACAAGATATGGGGAATCTAATTAGCCATCCTTAACCTTACTATCTATTTTTATATTATCATATCAAAAACAAAAGATGTTTTAGACAAAAATATTGTGTCAGGCCAAATAAATTGATATAACTTGACTTTGACTCATTTGATAACAAGATTTAATAAATAGGCATATGAATATTGTACCCTGTAAATAAAAATGATTTTAATACAATAGTTTTAAGTTATCATTAAACAAAGACAAGTTTCATGATTCATATGAATAATAAGCTAACATTTTTATTTAAGAAAGATTTTTTGACATTTTCTGAAATAACTAGTTGGCTGAGTGATCATGTGATGTTATCAGACTTAAAGATATAAATAATTTATGGAAAAATAACTTTGTGGTTAGTTATTAATTATATCATGCTACACTGCAAATAAAAACGACTATATATAGTGGTACCACAGAGACAAGTTATGCTATGATTTATATGAATATCTAG
>JAYMFX010084221.1:0-13499 GCA_036784945.1 Monocelis spectator | reverse complement strand
ATGAGTTCATCTCAATAATATTCATCACTAGCCATGAACCACTGTATGAAATATATCAATAGTTCGCACTCTAACAAACAGTATACGCCAAATGAAACTCAATACAAATTCCGCATTTTGACAGAAGATTAAATTGTTGTTAATCATGCTGATATTGAAGAGAGCCACACCAAATGCTTTCCTCATTCTCCCTATCTCACCTGACTTGACTCCCTTAGATTTCAGACATACTCAGTAATTTGATCAACCCAAGTGTTTCAGGAAATGGATTGAAAGACTTCAAAAGTGTATTCATGTCTAAGGAGACATGTTGAAAGTTTAAGTTTGTAATTTTTAAGAATCACCCCCAACCCAATCCAAACGCTTGATTCACTATCCCGACTGCTTCATTCAACCCCCTTCTAACTCGACCAGATACAGGAACTCATTCTTTCCATATAATACAATTCTTAATAACAATATTATTACCTCATAACTGTTATTATGGTACTTCATGCTTTTTTATAAAAATATACATTTATTATTAATAAAAATGTACTATTGTTGCCAAGACTTATATGGTAAACCCCTCGCACAATAAATTACAATCTGCATGGAAATTGAAATACTAATTATGCTGGCAGTGAATGAACACTCAGTGCAAAATGAAACAAATTTTGATGAAATTGGATTCTATTGTGCTCACCAAACGGTACCAGCTTGCAATTTCTCTACAGCAGGCAAAACTTTGTCGATATTTTTACTAAATATTGCGGCACCCAATCCATAAGAAGACGCATTTGCCCTCTCGATTGCCTCTTCTATGGTATCAAATTTGAGGATACATTGTACAGGACCGAAAATTTCCTCTTTAGCAATTTTCATGTGATCTTGAACATCGGCAAACACCGTTGGTTGAACAAAATAACCCTTATCGAATGTTTTCGACCCACCGGTCACTAGTTTAGCGCCTTCCTCTTGGCCTGATTTGATATAATTGAGAATTTTCTCAAATTGAACTTTGTTTATCTGAAAAATATCATTAAATTTAACACTTTACCCGTATAAAATGCAATCTTGAATGAAATTTGTATCCTTCTCTGTTTCTCCTTTGTAATCTCCGATCAATAGTTTACCATAATAAACAATTATCTGATAAATATTGTTTTGATTATAGAGTTCTAAGATATGCATTAATATGCTCAATATGCTCAACATTGTCATAAATAAATCCCAATTTTAAGATAGTGTAATCTCTATACAGCGCTATACAATATTTCAAGCTTTTTAAACTTTCATTCAGCGCTCTCTACAACAGAATTACAATTTGAAAGCCTTCTTGTACTGCGTGCTAATTCAACGGGATGCTGAATCAGACATAGAAATTACTTGAAGCTTGAAGTAGCATCATAGCAGAATCAGCATCCAGTTGAATTAGCACACAGTATAAGAAAGCTTGCAAATTCCGGGGCAAATTCTATGGAAATATACCGGTAATTGTAGGGTTGTTAAGGGTGTGTGTATTTCCATAGAATTTGCCTCGGAATTTGCAAGCGTATTACCGGTATGGGGAGTTTCTAAGAGTGTGTTTAACAAAGTCTATGGGAGTTTGCAAGTTAATTCTTTTGTAGAGAGCGCTGGACGGATGGTTAAAACGCTTGACCACAAATCCAAGAGTTCGAATCCCGGCTAAGTACTCTTGGGAATGAAATATTGTATAGCGCTGTATAAAAATTATACTATCTTAAAATATTAAGAAAGGCAGTGGCATATGTTTTCAGAAAAATTCAAATCACAATTTGTTTAAATTCATCATTTCAAACATATTTTAAATAATATTGATCTGTAGATATTTCTGGTCACCTGAGCTCCATGAATGGTCTTCTCATCGAATGGATCACCTACAGTTCTTTGTTCGGCCTTTTCTTTCATTTTCTCGACAAATCGGTCATAAAGGCTCGAATGAACAAAGGTTCTACTACCCGCAACACAGCACTGCCCCTGATTAGTCATTACAGCCTCGTGTGCATACTCAATAGCCTGATCAACTAAAAAAGAAGATTGTTTGGGGAAAGTTACAATAGGTGAAATTCATGACAAAAATAACAGAAGGAAATATGTATGAGCCGGTAAGAATACTTAGAGAAGTAAATCAATAGAAGAAGAATTAGACAGAGAAAACAGAATAGTCCAGGAGGAATTAGAAAACTATGGTTCTGAGGTAAAGAAAGATATATCGGTATATCGGCACTTGAATTTATGCTTATAAGTAACACCATAAAAACTCATATAAAACGTTAATGATCAGAAAGAGAATATCATATATCCTTCATGAATAATGAACCTAAGGCAATGGAGAAATGTCATGTTGCTTACAATCAGCATCATGTAGAACAATCAAAGGAGATTTTCCACCAAGCTCAAGTGATACTCGCTTTAAGTTTGTTTTAGCAGAATTGGCCATTATTGCTTGTCCAACAGCGGTACTACCAGTGAAAGTGACCTTGTTTACATCAGCATGATTAACAATCGCAGCTCCAGTCAGAGGACCATATCCCGGGGTGATGTTCACAACACCGGGGGGAAATCCTACAATGGAATGAATGAATCATATTATCTATACATTATTGTTTCAGCTTGTTTGTATTTCTGTTATACGGCTGAAGACGTTGAACTGTTAAAGTGACCTTCCAATTCTATGGAAAATTAGACTTTCCTTGGATACTACATAATCTCTGTATGCTCTTAGTATCCAAGGAAAGTCATTTTCAATAGAATATTAGAGGGTCACTTAACGGTCCTATTTTATATACCGATCGAGTATAGAGATAGAATCAGATGAGATAGAATCAAATATCTATAAATACCGCCTTCATACATTGCTCAATGCCAAGTTAAAGCGTTGTGAATTTCCATAGAATAATAGTAGGTAACATTTTCAGAATCAAAAAGGACTGTTTTAAGCATATAGAGTAATAAGTATACATATTACTTATTACTCTATGGTTTTAAGTGATCCTCCAGTTCTATGGAAATTTAAACTTCCCTTGGATACTTACCAAATCTCTGTATCCTATTCGTATCCAAGAGGTCACTATCTAAATCACTTAACACCGATTTTAAATGCAAAATTAGAACAAAAAAACTTAGAAGAGTGTTATGTACAAGACCGTTAACGTAACCTTCTAATTCTATGGAAATTTAGTACCTATCCACAAGGATACGAGTAGCATAAGAGAACTATATAAGAACGTGATAAACTTCCAAGGAATTTTAACAGTTTAATATAGACACATATTATACCATGAGGAAATTTAATACACCCTTTAGCTACTTATATAGTTGCTAGCATTAGCCAGAAACTCTTTATAAAGCTTATTAATATATAAAAATAAATATTAATATTTCTTACCAAGATCTTTCAGAAAGGAGGCTACATACAAAGCAGTCAGAGGAGTTAATTCAGATGGCTTAAGAACGACGGTACAACCACAAGCCAAAGCAGGAGCGAGTTTCGTTGCAAACAATTCCATAGGATAATTCCATGGGATAATAGCCCCTACAACACCAACTGGTTCGTGCCTCGTGTAGGTAAAGAATTTCCCATCGATGGGAATAGTTTTACCATGAATTTTATCCGCCCATCCGGCAAAGTAGCGGAAAATACTGATAGCAAATTCAACATTTTCCTTAGATTGAGAAAAAGGTTTTCCATTGTTTAAAGTTTCAAGTGACTACAAATAAATAAATATTACATATCAGTGACATGGAAATTAGGAAGTACAGCTTTGAATAATAAGAGATATACCCCAGAGAAATACGAAAGAATTTTAAAGGACGACTTCTGAGATACAGAAATTTGATTTACCCCATGAAATCTTTATGAAGCATGTCTTTGAACTGAATGTCCAGTTAGGACTGTAGGGGATCCTCTAATTCTATGGAATAGACTTCCCTTGATATGAAAAGCATACAGAGATTACGTAGTATCCAAGGGAAATCTAAATTTCCATCCATAGAATTGGAGGGTCACTTAACAATGACCCCATTTCTCATACCTCGATCAAATTTTCATAGATTTAGAGGGAAAATTTGCAAGCGTTATGGGAGGAACTTTTGAATATAATTTTAAAATTTAGGTTACAAATTCACCTGTTAAAGCGATACCATAGAATATGATAATATTAATTCCAAGTAGATTAAAGAATCAATCACTTGGTGTAAATTTAAAATAGAAACTTACAGAAATGTAGTTAATCTCTTCCTCCATCTTATCAGCCAGTCTGTAGATTAGTCGGCCTCGATGAGAAGCATCCATAGTACGCCATTCAGAGCCGGCTTTAAATGCTTCTTTAGCAGCTTGAATGGCCTTATTAACATCTTGAGGACCAGCTTGCTGAATATTGCAAAGAACTTCCTCAGTAGCTGGGTTCACAACGGATAGACTGTCAGCATCAATGCTATCCACGAATTCATTGTTGATATACAGCTGAAATAGTTTTACCAAACTAAATATTCTAAAGATAGACAAACTATTAATTTGTAAACTAGTAGGTAAATATATCATATGATAAATTTACTTACTTGTGTGAATTTTATTTCAACATTTTTGTTTGCCATGATATAATGTCGTGGCGTAATGTTCTCGCCAATAACAGATTCATCCAGACAAGCGTTTGATTCTATATTTCACAATTAAAGCCAGACATGTCGCGTTTGAGTGTCACATATGTAGCTGTATTTCTATTGGTTACCCTGCAATATATAGTTCATTGTCGCCTGCATAAATAAATCTTCATTATTAATTATTGATCGGAGTAAAGCAACAGTCCACATAAACGTTAGGTATTATCATGCATAGCACTACTAATTCCTAGGCATTATATGTAGAATAAGTAAAAATAAAAATGGGATATAGTAGTATACAATATATAGTATGAAAAACAGATAGTAAAAAGAATAAATTACAGTACTGAATTACAGAACTGGGTAGCTGATGACCAAACAAATCTCTGCTGATGACATGTACCTACCTACCTAGTATGCAGCTGCTGATGATGACGCTACTGACGCTCCAGACACAAATTCACGCCAAACTGTTCAATAACAATTATTGAAAACACTGGTCAAATAGGCAGGGCCAAAATACATCAACATGCATGAGCCAAACTTAAGCTCCCTACACCTCTCCTCACATAATATTAAAATAAAACATTTTCAAAACACGACCGATAACAAGCAGGAATCAAACTTAAGCTCTGTCCACTTCTCTACACATAATAGCCAAACTTTGGCTTTCCACATCTCTCCTCAAAAAGCAAAATTTCATGGCGATATCTCAAGGTGGTAAGACGCATGCATCAATATTATTGATCAATGCATCAGTATAATTTTATGTTTTACCACTCATGAAATTTTAGTTCATGAATGCTAAAATACAGCCTGATAAGTTTCTATTCAAAAGTATCTAATCTATCTAAGGTTGATCTTATTAATTATACTAACGAATACTATGGTAAAAGATTCACCTGTTTGTGTACATAGAATATTAAAAGATCTAAATCATCCCCTTCATTCTGAACTCATACTAAATCAGAGCAAGAGACAAACAAGAAGTGAGTTTTGTCTGTCCTACTGTAGAACTGATATCAACAAAGCCTACTGTAGAACTGATATCAACAAAGCTTTATTCCTCAAGCTGTATCTTTGCTCAAGCACTGTTCCAAAACTTATTACATGAATGTTACTTACATAATATCACATTATTATTATTTTTACTATTTTCTCATCTAATTTTAATTTTATGTTACTTAGTTTTCCCTTGTAATAGTATGTTTTATACTTTTACAGGAAATAAAGCAATTTAATTATTATATTATTATTATTAAATTTAACCTCTGTCTCCAATAATACTAAACTTCATGATGATATCTCAAAGTGGTCGGACAGTGGCCAAAATATGTCCAAAAAATAGTGATTCTTTACTTACACTTCTATTACTTACAGCAGGAACCAACACATTTTCAAAACAAGTCCGATCGCAAGCAGGAGCCAAACATCGGTTCCACCCAAATAATGTCTCCATACACAAATGACTAAAATTACTAAGAGTCACTACATGACATATGGTGTTCACGGGAGTTACAGGAAGTTATTCATTGTTTCTCAGATATTTTTTAAGTGACTACCACCAGAGTTGGTTTTACTAAATGTTAACAAATATTTATTAAAAGTTAAGAAATTTTCATATTACCATATCAATATTGATCGATATACGGCTTTTAACGTAGAGAAAATAGTGAGTATTTCTACTAAATTTAATATTCAAAATGTATGAAATTGAATGAAAAATATATTCGTAATTGTTTATGACATTTAATATGATTCTGAACATATTATATGCGTAAATAAACAAATGAACAGTAAAATTCTTTTTTCAATATCAAAACTACTGATTAAGCCTTTCACGAATGTATTTTATTTGCTTGACAATGTTTTTACATTTGAGCTTTCTTTGCATTCAGAAATAAATATAAAACAATTTGAAAAAACAAGGCTTTGACAGATTTATGTATCTTTATATTATAGATTTATCTCATATATTGCATATATATCAGTAATGCGGAGACACATAGTTTGTGTAGTAGAGCTTTATTTTTGACATAAAACACATAGTGTATTTTGCATGAGTACCATTCTGGAATGAAATTAAATTTAGGTAACCAAAGACATTTTATGTTACATTTTAAACCAAAATGTTGAATTGTTTTTTTAAAAAAATTTCACTTGTCAAAAGGAGCATTTCCTCGGACGGAACATAATTTCTCAGTGAAATCAAAATTAGTGCATCAATTTTTAGAGAAATATTAGGCTTCCGCACCTTGCACTTCATCGTCAACAGTAGCATCTTGAAATTGCTGTAGTTCACTTATCAAATCATTAAGGTTAGATTCAGCTTCAGTGAATTCCATTTCGTCCATACCTTCACCGGTATACCAATGCAAGAAAGCTTTACGTCTGAACATAGCTGAAAATTGTTCTCCAACACGCTTGAAAATCTCCTGAATCGCTGTGTTATTTCCAACAAAGGTTACAGACATTTTCAGTCCACGAGGTGGTATATCACAAACTGCAGTTTTCACATTATTAGGAATCCATTCAACGAAATAGGCTGAATTCTTATTTTGCACACTCAGCATTTCTTCGTCAACATCTTTCATTGACATGCGCCCCCTGAACATGGCTGCAACAGTCAAGTATTTACCATGCCTCGGGTCGCATGCTGCCATCATGTTTTTACAGTCGAACATTTGTTGCGTTAAATCATGAACTGAATGACATCTGTAAGGCTGTGAATGCCGGCTGGTAAGAGGACTGAATCCAGGCATGAAGAAGTGCAACCTTGGGAATGGAATCATGTTCGTTGCAAGTTTTCTCAAATCTGCATTTAGCTGACCTGGAAAGCGAAGGCATGTCGTTATTCCTGACATCGTAGCGCTAACTAGATGATTCAAATCTCCGTAAGTTGGGTTGGTAAGTTTCAATGTTCTGTAACAAATGTCATACAATGCTTCATTGTCAATACAGAACGATTCGTCGGCATTTTCAACAAGTTGATGAATACTGAGAGTAGCGTTGTAAGGTTCTACAACAACATCTGATACCTGAAATACACGGAATAGAATTTAATCTTAACGAAAAAGGATGTGGAGCGTAATGGTGCTACAAAAGAAGGTTTTGTAGAAGCATATTACAAACTTATATATTAACAATCCATTTAGTATTTTTCACAACTATAAATATAGTTTAAATAAAACATAAATTATGGAATGGTTTAAGTTTACCTTTGGTGACGGTACTACGGAGAAAGTGCAAATGATTCTGTCAGGAAATTCTTCCCTGATTTTTGAAACTAGCAAAGTACCCATTCCAGATCCAGTACCTCCTCCAAGAGAATGAAGGAGTTGAAAACCTTGAAGGCAATCACAATTTTCAGCTTCTTTTCGGACTACTTCTACAACATTATCTATTAATTCGGCTCCGTCGGTATAATGTCCTTTAGCCCAATTATTACCAGCACCACTACTTCCGAAAACGAAATTATCCGGTCGGAATAGTGGACCAATAGGGCCATTTCGAATAGAATCTAAGGATCCAGGTTCAAGATCACATAGAATGGAGCGGGGTACATATTTACCACCTGAAAGTAGATACTAGAGTACTAGATAGTCATTTATGAAAAGTTTGTATAAGGGTTATTGATATAGGAGTTATTAATATACCTGTAGCTTCATTGTAATAAACCACTATGCGTTCCAACTGTAAGTCAGTGTCACCTTGGTAGATACCTTCCGTTGTTATACCATGTTCATCGGATATAACTTCCCAAAACTAAAATTACATTTAGCAAATTTGAATTAGAAGATTCTAATACATATTTTAACTTGACCGAAAAAGAATCATTTATGTCAAACAAATATTTAAACACATATACTGTAAAAAGCGAATCAAAAAGTAGTATTAGTTGATATATTCACCTTTGCTCCCATTTGATTTCCACATTGTCCACATTGAATATGAACAATTTCTCTCATTTTGATATCCCGATTATTCCGAAAGTTCTAGTGCAGGTGAGAAGATGTGGAAAACTGAGAATTCATGTGGTTACTAAGTGACAATTTAAATTTCAGAGAATTTCAATATTTAGGGAAAACATTTCTATGCAGCTTATTCATTAGAAATGTTCTATAGATATCTGTGCCACTAGCAAATATTTAGGTAGTAGTAGTTGGAAGACGTGAAAAAACAACAACAATCAAATAACAATTTATTGGTAGTTGATTTTTATTGAAACATTCGGGACATTTTGCCCCCCAATTTAAAATTTCCACTATTCTTTTTCCACTGTGAGTGTAGTTGAAGTGCGGAATACAATCAACGCTTGGGAGAACAGAATACAAGCCTGTGATATCAATGACTGCAACAGTCGATTCAATAGGCTCTCCTCCGCCAGTGGGGCTATGGGACTGCAGCCAGAGGACCATCTCGTCCAAGTGAGTCGGATGGTGAATACACATGGACTACGAAACGCCTCGGACGTACCATTAGGAATTATTATCAATAGGACTGTTAAGTGACCCTCCAATTCTATGGAAATTTAGACTTTCCTTGGATACGAAGAGCATACAGAGATTATGTAGTATCCAAGGAAAGTCTAAATTTCCATAGAATTGGAGGGTCACTTAACAGTCCTATTCAAGTTTAGCTATTAATTTTGTTTTGAGTAAAATACAATTCATTGTATACTAATTAATTTACATCTTTACATATTAAAAACAATGCATGAACAATCATTAAGGCTCAACAGGAAACCTTTTATAAACATAATCTCATTCAATTTTGAAAACAGATGTAATTTGGAACAATCACGCCAGCATATTATTTACACTTTTAGATATTCATGCTTTATAAAATATATGATACCGGACCATACATACATACATAAGCATGGAAATCATATACTGTAGGTTATAATATACCTTTTCTCACCCTCCAGTTAAAATTTGCTTCTATATCAGAAATCTTCTAGCTAAGCCCATAGATACTTACTATTGCAGAGATTAGGAAGTATGAATCGATAAAGTAATCCTCGAATTTTCTATCGTCATCAAAGGGCGTATTAACAAAACAAATTCCATAGAATTCAATGGGTACTTTAATGATCCATATACTTCTAATCTCTGCAATATTAATTATCTATGGGTGATAAATAAATTTCCATATTATACCATGATGCAGTTACATAATCACTTCATAATGAAGGAATTATTTCCCAAGAATATACCTATGGAAAAAAAAACTTTCCTAGCATAGAAATATAAAAATTTACTATAGTAGAGAATTTTTACAGCTAATGCTCTATTTTCGCGGTAAAATTCGACCTTCTGATTTTATGGGAATTTCAGGGACTGTAGGTACTATAGGAGCCTGTTTCACGTCGAAAATTCTTAAGATAAGATTATTAAACATAAGAATAATCTTATGTTCTGGAGCCTGTTTCACGTCGATTATTCTTATGTTCTAATAATCTTATCTTAAGAATTTTCGACGTGAAACAGGCTCCTGTTATTCATATCATTGCTCTGAATAACTGTATAATATAGCGAAAGTCAGCGATATTGACCAGATAATTTGGGTCAATACATTAAATTACGAAATATCAGAAATTATTTTCATGGAAATTAACATTGCAACATAGATATGGAGTAATATAAAATATTATATCACTCTATCTCTAAGCTGTAATGTTATGCTGTAATCCCAATGATTTATTTTTTCATAAAAATCCTAAAAGAATAGATTATCAGGTTGTTGCCATAAACTTGTTGCCATCAGTATAGCGGGATATATGAAAAAATATATAAAGAGTTATAAAATAGAATTTTATGAATTGTCCAATTTTATCTATGACTTTATGGCTTCCCATAGAGATTACGATTACCGTCGATGAATATCAATATTCTCTGTTACAAATAATACCCTCACTTCGTTCGCGATATTATTTATTGATATTTACCTCCTCATATTGTAATAACAGTCCCTGGGAAATTTAGAACAACTTTGAATGGATGAATATATTGAAAAGTTAAAGTTGCATTCAAAGATATCAGAACTGGCCCAGCAATAAATTCATAATGTTCAAAAATGATTCAAATTTACTTTACCTACTATAGAAATAAGAGAATCATAAACATCAGTTATCCCACTGTAAAAAATAAAGGCACCCCCAAACAAGTGACAGTTAAAGTGACCTTCCAATTCTTTAATATAAGCTGCACTTCATTTCAGTAATTTTTTTATCATTAAGCTGTTTTTATAAACAAAATGAATGAATTTTCTTAATTATGTAAATCATTGCTAACAACTGCTTCAATTGGCAACCAATTCGATATAAAATATTGTTATTATGGTTCAGGCATTAATTTATGTTATGTTTCCACACTTATTTACTCTATGATCTAGATTATTTAAATTCGTTAAAATGAGGTAAAATTATTCTATATATAAATTCGCACACATTTAACTGTTCTGTTTTTCAAAAGCAGAATTATTATTGTCCTCTGATATTCTATACATTTATCGGTATGTTTTCAATATTCTCTGTTAAAAATTCTATATTAGTTTCTTAATATATCATCATTTAAAAAAACTTAAACTATAATTCAAAAAATCAATGGTGACCTTCCATGACGATGACTTGTCATTCAAAATAATAGATTACATATACTACAAACCTAGCTGAATTTTTTCTGTTTATTAATGTGAGTTTATGTCATATCTGATTGTAATTCATTTAGGGGATATTCCTCATTAAAATGGTCACCAAATCATGGACATTCATGCTAAAATCCTAAACAATAACATTTAAAATAGGATTCCCAGTGGAAATCAGTAGAATAAAAGTGACTGTTAAGTTGTATTAATATGAATAATAATAATTTTTTTGAAATTATATGAATTACTTAATTTATAATTAAGATATTATAATTATATATAAATTAATAATATTTTTTTACATTGTGCGATAATATAACTATTGATTTCTTTCTCTATCTGCTTTTCATTATACGTCAAATCACTTACAACTATTTGAAATTATCAGTGTAATATCCAATTTTTGGCAATTAAACCTGCTCTTCAAAACTTTAATATCTGCAGGATATTAAAATAGTGTAAGTATGCTTAAGTAATATGCTTTGTTTAATTCTGACAAATGCAAAATTATTACAAATGATTCAGGTATTGAGAGCATGTAGGAAATAAATTATTGTAAAAAATTATTGTAGTTCATAATCAAATGAACTGTTAACAATTGTGCAAATTCTTACATTCTTTCGAAAGCTAATAATATAAGTAGCTTTAGAAAGTTGTAATTCTGCTGCCTGATGCTTCTACTAGTAATAATTGTTAAGAAAGGATAAACAATCTTTTTAGATTTTAATAAAGAATCAATTTTTTTAAAAACATAATAAATTTGATTATTCATATAATTCCCTATAATATATCTTTTTTATAAATTAAGTTAAAAACATTGTTTTTCTAAAATAGGAATCCTTATTCTATCATGTATTTTAGCATCTTTAAAAGCTGTATTATCTGAAACCAGATTAAACATTGATCTAATTATTAAAAGGAATTTTGACAATTATGACTACCCTTGTCCTCTCGTTCATCAAATTTTAATCCAAAAGTTTATGTGATTTAAAGGGGTTAATCTTAATTGCTTGACTTTTCATTAAAGTGTATGTCATCAAGATTAACTTAGAAAAGTAAACTTTATGATTAAATGGATAAATAAAGGCAATCATTAGAAATGTCTTATACAAGCATGCATAGTAATTTAATAATTTTCTCATGAGCATTGATAAAATTTCCTTTCTACTAAATTAAAAAAATATTTCAGTGTGTTTGTATGATTTATTCAAGTTCAATTTGTTTTGTAATAGGTGGATAATTGATTGAAGAATGTACATGGACATGATAGATGAACGCGACAATTATTATTTTCGACTTGGTATTCAAAGGAATGCCACTAGTGAGGAAATTCGACGAGCCTATTACAAACTGGCCAGACACTTTCATCCTGATAAGACAATTAAAGGTGGTAATTCATCTCAATTAAAGGAAAAATTTCGTTTAATTCATGAGGCTTACTCATCGCTTATTGATAAGAATAGCAGGAGTGCTTATGATCAAAAATTAGCTGAAACGGGACCTCCTTGCTGGTCTGAAAGTGATGATGATGATAAAGATGATGAAGATGCGTTTGATCCAGAAACAATGGATAATATTCTCAATCAATGGGACATCAATTTAAATGATAAAAAAATATCTAATGATGATAGAGATATTAGGCGGATTATCAATTTATCTAGAAGACAAAATCCTACCACTAATTTTCATCTCACTAAATCAGCAAATAATAGAATATCAAATAAACTGCTCTATAATCCATTAGAAAACAAGCCCAGACTGAGACCCAATGAGGAAAGTGGAATAGACGGTGACCATGCATTCAGTGGTGATAAAACTCGTGAAAGATCCGATTATCTTAAAGGACTACCCACATTTCAGAAATACCACCGACCAAGAAACCACCCATCTATTATGAAGAGGGCGTCCTCTGGATTATCTCGATTTGCTGATTCAAAGCAATTTAAATGCCCTGGTAAGATATGCTCTAGTATTTTTAACGTAAAACTGTTGATTTCATTTTCCTCCCAAGTCATGAATATAATTTTGTCAGGAAAACTACAGTTGAGAAAAGGGCTAGTAAAGGGGGTGGCATTAGAATTTTTTATTTTGTTCACATTTATAGTTTTAGATTACGATTACTATAGATATTTATAGTATTATATAGTCGTAAATTTCATAATTAAAGAAGGAATAGGACTGTTAAGTGACCCTCCAATTCTATGGAAATTTAGACTTCCCTTGGATACTACATAATCTCTGTATGC
>JAYMFX010083999.1:0-13504 GCA_036784945.1 Monocelis spectator | reverse complement strand
AGATGCCAGCGACAACAACATCACGAACAATGGAGGCTGTAAAATCAACATCTGTTGGAGGGTTGCAGGTACATTTGGCAATATAGTTGCATGTGACAGCTTTTCCTTTGACTTTGGCATAGAAGGATTGGGCGCTTTCTCCGTGTGATTGTTGCATTTGCAGAAGTTCTGCCCGCCTCACACTAATAGCAACAGGAATGACTGCAAGACGTTTCATAGCAGTGATGATCTGGCCTTCATTTGAAGAGATAATTGCTGGGTCTTCTTTGAGTAGTTGGTTGCCAAGTTCGTCGTCGCAGCATTGAAATAGTTGTGCTGTGGTTTCATCAGCGCACATTGTAGTACATTTCTTAAATAGCTCCCATCGCTGTGCGAAATTGTTCCACACCTCCAGAGATACCTTGTGCCACACTGGGTTGATCCATTCGATGTGCCTTCTGCACGGCAGGCAATGTAGCATTGTTGGCTCCACGCTGGTGGGCGATTTGATGACTGTTATACTGGGCAATTGCGATGGCTTTGCTAGCGTGCTTGATTGAGTAGTTGCAGTCAGGGGCTTGACATTCGATTCGTGTAAGCATTTTTGAGTTGAATAAAAATTAATCCGTCATAAAGAAAAGTCCAAATTGTTGGCAAATAGTTTACTGATCAGCAACAATGACGGATCTAGAAATAAGTATAATAAATGATTATAGACAGATCCGCAGATAATAAAGAAAGCATAAACCCGAACATACATATACGAATAGGCTGAATGATAATCATACGATAGTTACAATATTGAGTAGTTATTCTTCTACAGTAACTGTAAAAGTGTTCCTAATTGGGCTGACTAGTTCATAACTTTTCAAGGTTCTCAATTAGGCCACAACATTAATATATGGGGGAAAATGTTAGAATCAATATATATCCAAATATAAAACAATCTTTTAAAATTACATGAAATTACTATAAATAAGTATGAATAAAGTGTTAAAATTAAATTAAATTAAAAAAACTATTTTACTTATTTACATATAAGAAAGCATACATATTTTGCTGTATTGTCTTTTCAATTTTTCTTGGAAGAAATATTAATGTATACTCAAATAATATACAATGAAAGACATTTTGATTCAATTTTTATGAATATTTTGTCAAAATTGAATTAAAGTAGAATTTTCTTTTTAAACCTAAAAATAGTTAAATTAACTTGCTTTTTCAGTCACTTTTAATTTCACACCAATTAAATTTTCCTGATCACTAATTAAACAATTATACTGAAGTTTAGATTGAATAATATTATTTTAGGTCCCACTTTTAGTGATTTACTTAAGATGAGACACACATTAAGATTTACTAAATCTGAACTATGTATAGAAACATATGACTGATTTTTTTTCCATTTAATGTAGCCAATGAAACAAATCTTGAGGAAATGGCTATTATTTTTTTGCATTTATGAATGGTAACCTCTTAATGATCTTACTGAAACATCATTTTTTTTACTGATTTTTAGGTCAAGAGATCAAGAAGAACATTTGTCTTTAATACCATCTAACATTGATAAAAAGGAAAGGATCAGAAAATTTAGAGTTGCCTCTCTATTTATTGTCTCAAGTTTTCTGGAAGCGTCATGTTTTTTTTTATTAGAAAACAAAATATTTAAAACAATCCATGAAAATTATGGATGGGATGATATTGAGATTAATGATATCAATACTTCAGTCACTGCATTTTTAATATATATGAGCTTTTTAGGGGGCCTTTGTTCAGGTAAGAAGTTGTTTTTAACATTTTATATTGTATTTAGTTATTTTATGACTGACATTATGTTAAAAGTTTATTAATTTTAATTATCATTATTTTAAAACATTTAGACTTTTGTGAAGTAGACTATTAAAAACTGTAGCTGTCTGTTTGCTTAAGATTTCTTGATTGTGCTGTTATAATTAAAAATTATTATCTATCATTACAATTTATGAGACTAGAGAGTAACACCATATAAATATATAGCTCGCCAAAAGCATATGAAAGTAATTTTGAACAAAAATTGTAATGATGATGGATTAATGTTTTATTTCAGATTTTATATTTTCAAAATTTATATTGGTTTTCATTGGCTACTTAACTTTATCTTTGGGTTCTCTTGGCTTGTCATTTCTACAGTACAATGCGGATAAAAATGGAAATGGAATTTTACGTTTTATCTGTCCTTACAATTCTTCTATTACCAGCAATTGTGTAACATTCATCGAAGGAAATTTGTTTCTGATTGGCTTTGGAAATGGAATAATGTTGCCATTGTTTTATGCTTCTGCTTGTAGTCAGGTAAACAATGCAATAGAATAATGAATTTCAGGAAATTCGGGGAAAATAAATAAAACAAGAAATTATGTTTCCACACATTCCGACCTTACAGGGACGATTTGTGATTTATGTATCCATTACAGTAAGCAATGTATTAACGCTTGCTTTTGTGTGTACCTTACCTGATATTAAAGATACTAAATCATCTCACAATCAACTGAATGTTGAAGTGAAAGAATATATGGGTATTTGGGATGCAAAATGTCCTATTTTTATTACAAAGTATTGTAGTCATTGCAAATCTATGAATATTTTATTTTCGATTATCGGTCTCGTGTATTAAACAGTAGCCAATACAAAATGGCGACTTCATTAAATATCCAACATTTAATACCATAGATATATGAACATAAAACGTTAGAGATTATTTTTAGTTTTTAAGATTCAATTTTTTTATCGCTACATGAGATTGATTAATTATAGGTAAATAATGCTTTTGATCATTTTTTTATTTCCAGATAAGAAATTATGGTGCCAGATTCGTCAGCGTATTTCTCTTATTGAATTATGGAGCTCGAAATCTCGCCCAACTGATAGCCCGTCTGATTTTATCACAGGACTTGTCCAAACAAGTCTTCTTTTTGTTATTTGGGTTAACCTTTGTCTTCTCTTTGATTTTATTAATTACAGGTAATGTTTTCTAAATAAATGAATAGACTTTATTCAATAGAAAATCAAATGGTAGGAAGATGTCAAGTGTTTAAAAGACCAATGAAAACTATTAGTTGATAGAAAGGTTATTCAGAACTCCAGTTGACCTGTAAAAGTTCATACCCAGGGTTCTCTTTCTTTTAATGGATTCTCTGAGAATGTGATCATAGTATCTAGTCCTACTTTTGTGAGCAATTTCTTCATTCTGTTGTTTATCACATCTTCTATAATGATATTTCTTATTCGGGCAATTAATAAGCCATGTGGACTTGATCGCGTATGTCAGTTTGGGCATAAAGAGTCTGTTAAATAGGGAATTTAAAACACATGTCGAGATATTTTAACCGATTGAGTAGAAAGACGGTTCTATTTGAAGATTGCAGTTATTCAACTTTTAATAGTCGATATTTTGTTGATTTTATCTCCAATTCAATTGCCTTATTGATATTTCATTGAGATATCTTCTTGATTTGTGTATCTTGATCAGGTTCCAACAACATTATCAGGTCGTCTTCATCTCTGACATTTCATTATATCTATATTTCTCTATTTGTTGACATATCTAAATTTCTCTATTTTTTGACATATCTATATTTCTCTATTTGTTGAAGTAGAAATTTGTTTATTGATTCAGAATTTATGTTTATATTTCAGCATTGAAACTGCAACGCGTTAGGCGGGTATATAAGATTTCATTCTTTTCATTTTTGAAAGAACTCAAAAAATTTGTATTGTCGTCAGTAATCAGGTAAATATTATATGCACTGCGTTTGATAATAGTTTTACTAATGTCATTTGTATGACTAACAGAATAGAAGTAAAAGTAAAGTAAAATAAAAATGCGTTTATTATTATTAAAATGGAAGTAATAAAAATCAGTCAAAAATCATTAAAAAGTCATGTAGAATCATTAAAGAACATCCTAATACAAAGCAAGAACACAAAGAACACAAAACTCTTATAAAGATCGAACGATGTTTTACTTCTTTATCTTTAGAGGTATAAGGAAGATCTTGAATTTGGAGAATTGTTTTACTTTCAAGATCAATTAAAGTTGTAGATTAAAAATGAATCTGTTTTAACTTTAAATTTCATCATTCAAATTAATTTATTGATAGTTTCTTGTTAAAATAAGATATGTTGAAAATCCTCCAGAATTTAATTGAATTCTAAGATCGTCCTATTATCCCTTTTAGACAGCGCATGCCTCTTCATTGGGAAGATGATCAAAGTGATCTCCAAGAGGGTGTGAAGCGGCTCATGTATCACGTGACTCCTTTTTGTATCCTCATTCTTCCTGCGTGTGTTCTGTTGAGATTAGTAGGACATACATTCATATACATTCCAATATTAATTCTAGACAATTGATCGGATATGAAAATAGCTAAAATAGTTATAAATAACTGTGCTTAATAGATAATTAATCAAGTTGATTAATGGCATGGATCTGTATGAAAATGGTTATTACAAAATAAGATAACCATTTTCATCAATCTTATTATAAAATAAAATTATTAATGAGTGTCTGATAAGATTTCTTAATCCGTCATTTATCGTTTACAGAGTTCAACATTTTTATTTTCTATCCTTTATCTATCTGTGATAGTATAATATTATTCTAGAAGTGTTTCAGAATAACTTTTAATAAATATAATACAATAATAATATATAATTTAGCTCATACAAAATGGCCTGCTAGATAAGTTTCTTGAAAATACTAATCAATTAGTCACCATTCATTGTCATGACAACCTTTATTTCAGACACAAATCAATTATTAGATATGTGTGTGTCTGAAGTCAGTTAGTCATCAACTATTGAATTTCAGATGAATATAAATGACATTCAAGCCTTCTACATGTCTGTACCCGATTGGATCGTGAATAATTTTTCTCTCGCTAGCATTGATTTGATGGTAAGATAAACGATTTTGTATTCTTGCTTAATAAATTCTTTACGACTCCAGGTTTCTCATCCAATCAAATTACAGTTTTTATTTTTCATTTAAGGTTGGTAATCTGAATATTCTTGACGAATTATCGATTTTGATCTGTATCGCTGTTATTGTATTCATTTTAATGAAATATTATGAAGCGGATGAAGTGATATCCTATCAATTTCGCATCATTCTCGGCACTATTTTGGGAGTGTTCTCCATATTCTATTGTGGAGTGATTGAAACGATCCGTTTGAGAGTGTTTTGGGGGCCCGATTATGATACTCTCACTTATTCTACCAATGTATATCCCTATTTGAGAGGTAAGCAAAGTGTTCAATATACCAAAAGTGCGTGGTATTTTATCTCTCAAATGTGGGATTTATTATTTTCCATTTCACTTTTAGATGGTCAGATAATGTACTCCGCGAATATGACCATTTTTTATCTCAGTCCAAGTTTCATTGTCATGGGATTATCTGAAATACTTATTCAGGTTACTGGTGAGTATATTTCTTTCTCAAGTAATATCATGCAAATAATTGGCAAATACCTTTTATCCTTTAGTGTATAAGGATATTATAACATTTTTATTGAATTGACAAAACATACCTGTAATAAGACACTTACGGTTACTGCATATGATCGACTATGTATAAGTTATACCTATGTACAGAGTGCTTACGTCATTGACAATGACGTAAGCACTCATGTATCAAGGTATCCATGTACCCATTATGTCTGTCCATATATCAAGATTGTGTGGTCTCATTATGTCTATCCATATAACAAGATTGTGTGGTCTCATTATGCCTGTCCATATAACAAGATTGTGTGGTCTCATTATGTCTATCCATATAACAAGATTGTGTGGTCTCATTATGCCTGTCCATATAACAAGATGATGTGGTCATTAAGTCTGTTCATAACCTGGAGTGCAATTTAAACTTTTTTGACATTATTAATAAATATTGTGAAAAAATTCTCATTTTTTACAGCCATTGAGTATTCTTATCTGCACTCTCCTCCATGGCTGCAGCATACCGCCATAGGAATTTCTGAATTATCATGGAGCATCGGATCCTTTGCCATGAGTCCGTTCATCTCTATTTTAAACGGAACATTGTTTGATTTGACTGATATCAATTATCGACAACCCTGTCCGCAGAAGAATGAATCTTCTACAAATGATTACCTTTATTTTGAGAATAATAAGAATGTCTGCTGGCAGAGTCGACTTGATTATTTTTATTATATAATAGCCCCTGTCATGGTTAGTACGATTCTACTTATAACACTTTTCTTTTGATAATATTATAAACTATATAGGAATAATTTATAACACTTAATGATAATTGCAGATGCAAACTAAAACTACTAATATTGTTTTTACTCTTTAACAATAAGAATTTTATTATTTCTTAATTTCAGTTTTTCTTGTTTGGAATAATTTTGTTGTGCATACGTCGGATGATCAAAGACGACTTTTTTCACATTCAATTTTGGAAAACTGGATTACCAATGAACATCAATGAGAGTGATCATTCTGGTGCCAATATGGAAAATTCTGATGATATGCATCCTCCTAAACACAACTCCAATGTGTCAAATCTTTCCTATGACTTTATCTTTGAAGATTAATTGTGACTATAAATGACTATATATTGAATATTATAAAATATTTGGCCTTTATAATTATTTAGTAAAATATATTTTTGAATAATATAATAATAATAAATACCATAGCGTTTACTTAGTAAATAATATAAAAAGAAAGAGATACAGAAAATAAAATGGCCACATTGAAAAACTGGGTCATTTAGAATTAGATTTAAAATGAATACATGAATGATCGTTTAATAATTTGAGTAATAAATTAGGTAAGCTAGAAGAGCTCATTGATTAAAATAGGGAATAAAAGAATTAAGTCTAATACAATACAAGTTCGCGAGTAGGGTTGATTGAATCTCAGAGACCTGGGAAGATAGAGGAGGGATGAGATGATGTAAACTGTGATTCGGGTTGTTGTGGGCAATTTTATAGATTTTGAGAGATTGCTGTATTTCTTCTTGCATGCAGCGAGGTTTTCAATTGGTGTTTCATCTAGGAGGTTGATTATTTGAATTAGCACCTCTTTGGATAGGTACGGATCAGATCCTCTAATTCTACAAATAAAGATTGAATAATGATTTTGAAATTAAAGATTAAAATATAAAATGATTGTATAAAACTTGTTTGTAACTCATAATTAGAAGGTTATGTACACAAGATAATAGGTACCAATAATATAATATATAGATCTTATGCTTTTGATCGAATAGATACTACTTATTTAGAAATATAGGCAACTTCATGCATTATCTCCGAATAATGAAATTACAATAATTACGTTGTCCACTAGAACGATGCCTGCTCAGGCGTGCCCAAAGATATTAGATTAAAAATATACAAAGTCCCTAATCTATTATCTTTGGTCATGCCCCAAGGAATTGGTTCATTTATAATGTCGTCCCTCGTCTTGTATGGTTTATCACATTTTCCATCATTTATTACACTTAAGACTTCTCAAAAAAATATAAATATTTTATAAGCGTAGATTAAGTAGGAATAGAAAAAATAAAAAACATTTGAAAGTGAAAGTTTCTATTGCATTTCAGAGACTTGGTATCAAAGATATAAGATGTCATAATCTGATATCTTTAATTATATGCCGTGTTCATATATGTATATTTAAACATTTTCAAATGAACTATAGGTACCTATGTACCTACATAAAAATGGACTTAACTAAGTCAGCCCTGATATAAAATGTTGCATTATATTTTAACGTTCACATAAAGTTATTTGATTTGCTATTTACTTTATTGTATCAATCGATTCAATTAAGGTGGAGGGATCGAGTATAGTATAGGTCAATAGTAAAAGCATTTACTTTTTTATTATTAGCCACTGATACCTATGAACAGCTATGATGATGCGTGTTCCTCCCATTAAATTATTGTCTATTTTTCGGTGACTTCGTTATCTCTGGAAGCCTTAGATTATACTTTAAACACACTAACTAATATACTCTAAGCACATTTATTTGCAACATTTAGTGTTTAAATAATAAAGTTAAAAGCGGTATTTTAAATTTAAAAAGTTACTCAATGTGATAGGAAGTTTAGATGTAATTTATCTAAAAGAATAAAGATTTTTAAAACTTATGGTTTTCATAATTTTGCATAGATATAAGATATCCGATCAAATAAACTTTTAAAATGCTACTAGTAACTGTTTTATGTTCAGCTTAATACATTTTTTATTTATTAATGATTTAATTTATGGTCTAAACCATGGTTTTTAGTCCATCCCATTCTGTCTAATCAATCCAAATGCTGTAATTAGACAGTATGAAAGGGACAAAAAAGTTGGTTCTGCATGGTGCAGTCTGGACTATAAATGCTGAAAGGCCAACAATTCTAAATTTTATGTTTTCACCTTAATTTCAATGGGATTTTTAATAATTTGCTACATATAATGATTTAAATGTACAATATAGCTTTTATAAGTAATATCAATATCTATGCATATAATATGCACATATCTGCCTAAATAATTACAAATTACAAATAACATCATTTTTCTCTGACTCATTTTTAGGTCAAGAGATCAAGAACATTTGTCTTTAATATCATCTCAGATTGATGAAAAGAAAAGAATCCGAAAGTTTAGAATTGCCTCTCTATTTATTGTCTCAAGTTTTCTGGAAGCTTTATATTTTTTTGCATTAAAATTCAGAATATTTAAAACAATCCATGAAAATTATGAATGGGAAGATAATGATATTAATGATATCAACACTTCAGTCTCTGTATTCTTAATATATATGAGCTTTTTAGGGGGCCTTTGTTCAGGTAAGTTTTAATCATTTAAATTCATAAAGATTTATCATGTGTTGATTTAAATTAGTATTATAATGATTTAATAGCTTGTTCATCCATTATGACAAAAGAAATGTAACTGTACAAATGCTTTGTAATGTTGATGCAATTTTTGTTATATACATTGTATTTCAAATTATTTTTAATTCTGTATGCTTAATGTTACTCTAAAATCTTTTAAATTCATTTTTATTTCAGATTTCTTAATCTCAAAGTTTATATTGGTTTTAATTGGCTATTCCACTTTATTTTTTGGTTCAGTTAGTTTGTCACTTCTACAATACAACGCAGAACACAATGGTACTGGAATTTTGGGTGATATCTGTCCTTACAATTTTTCTGTCATATCAAAAGAGTCAAACATGAAAAATAAAAACAGTAATTGTGTAGCATTTATCAAAGCAAATTTGTTTCTGATTGGCTTTGGAAATGGAATAATTTTGCCATTGTTCTATGCTTCTGCTTGTAGTCAGGTAAACAATAGTAAAGTTAATTAAATTTAAGATTGAGACAGATAATAAATAAGATTCTAGGAAAAAGGAAGGCAAAGGGGAAAACACTGTCCACTCATTATAAATAGATAGAGAAATGATCCTCATGTTATATCACCTTTTATATCTCAAAAGTTTAATCAGTGTAATAGCCTGTAATTGTATTTTAATAAAGAAATAAATTTCCTGCAGTTCAACCCATTGTCTTGGTTTCTTTGGTGTTGTTCCAAGTGCTTTGAATATGATTTTAGCTGTCTTGCTTCTTCTTAATTTCTATGGCTAGTACTCCTTATTGTTTTACCACTAAGTTCATTGTAGAGTTGTTGTTGCTCTATAATGATGCCTATTCTCTTCTGTCCTTTCCTTGATTTCTCTTTGATTATTCCTCATTCTTTCTTGTGTTTCATTTCCCTGTCCCTATATGCTATGGATTTAGGCAATTGGGATCTTGATTTTTTTCTATGTTCGCATTTATTCTTCTTTTCCAAAGTTGCTCATTGTTGAAGCTGTTGTTGTTGTTCTTGGATTTTATCTTGATGTCAAGTTTATCCATTGCTAGTCTGGAACAGGCATATATTAGCATGTTGGTTTCTGTACTTAATGCTTCTCGTTCTTATTCTCTCTGCTATTTGATTGATGTTTTTGGTCACTCACATTATTCAAATCAATTTAAAAATTTAAAAAAATCAACTTAAGCAAAGAAAACAAGCTTTAAATTTATTTTTTGAATAATAATAGTAATAACACTTTATATTCTGTGAACAATTACAAAATATTTAAGGCCTACAATGCAAGCTTGGGTCTAGAATGTGTACAATAGCAATAGATAATTAGCCATGCACTAAGTATGCATAGAATTAAGATTATTTAAAATATTTTAGACAGGCAGATAATAAACCTTCATTGCTTGTTGATATGTTATTAGGTTATCTGATTGTACTTCTTAATTTAAATCAGTGTTTTTCATAATTGTGTATCTCCAGATAAGAAATTACGGGGCCAAATTCCTCAGTGTATTCCTCTTATTGAATTATGGCGCTCGAAATCTTGCCCAGTTGGTTTCCCGTCTGGTATTATCCAGAAATCTCTCTGATCTGCATATCTCGTGGTTATTTGTATCCATATTTGTTTTCTCTTTTATTTTATTAAATACAGGTAGGTATAATACATATTTTGAAATATACCTATAGCATTCTGAGAAGATTATTTTATTTATCACAGCTGTAATTTCTAATTCAAAATGTCTATTTTTATTTCAGCATTGAAGTTACGAACAAAGCAGCAGTATGATAAAATCTCCTTTTTTGTATTTTTGGAAATCATCAAAAAAAAATTTATGATTGCAGTAAATATGTATGTGCCTTTTAATAAAATATCTAATTTCTATTTTAACGTGCGCCTGTTTTTAAATCTCTTTAAAGATAGCTGTTTAGTTTAACCTATTGCTAATTCTCAATCTATAACATTTTAATATCAAAACTGAAATGCAAAAAGTATATTATTCCCTTTCGGGTCTGTCCTGTGTTCCAAATAGTCAACCTCGCTTTAGTCTATAAAATTTGAAAGTCCCAAATTTTACCTTCGATACGCATAACTCGGTTAGCTCGATTCATACATTCATTTATAGAAAATTAACATAAGAAAGTATTTCTTATGCGACGTTTGAGAAATCTACCTTTAAATTTCATCATTTAAATTAATTCACTGATTGATTGTGAAAATTATTAATTAAATTTAAGATATGTTGAAAATCCACCGGTATTTAATTGAATTCTATGTTCATCCTATATCATCCATTTTAGACAACACTCCAGTATAGAGCGCAGGCCCCTTCATTGTGAAGATGATCAAAGTGATCTCCAAGAGGGTGTGAAGCGGCTCATGTATTACGTGACTCCCTTTTGTATCCTCATTCTTCCTGCGTGTGTTCTGTTGAGATTAGTAAGACATGCTACACAAACCTGATCCTTGGGGTGCTCTCTATATGATTGGGATTATATTCATATACTATGTATAATAATAAATTTGAAATGTGCCAGACTGCTCTATCAAGATATTTTATAAGGTAACGTAATTTCAATACAGCGCTATACAATATTTCATTCCTGAGAGTACATCGCCGGGATTTGTACTCTCGACCCCTGAATTAGTGGTCAAGCGTTCTAACCATTCGGCCAGCGCTCTCTACAAAAGAATGACAATTTGAAAGCCTTCTTATATTGCGTGCTAATTCAACTGGATGCTGAATCAAACATAGAAATTACTGAATATGAGTTATAGAATATGTCTTATTCAGCATCCGGTTGAATTAGCATGCAGTATAAGAAGGCTTTCAAATTGTCATTATTTTGTAGAGAGTTGGACGAACAGTTAGAACGCTTGATCAATCCAGGATCGAGAGTTTGAATCCCGACATGTGAAATATTGTATAGCGCTGTATAGAGATTCCGTTACCTTACATAACATCTCCTATAATATTTAATAACGATGATATACGCTATTGAGGATAAGTTCATGATTTTTGGAGGATTAAATATTTCGGATAGTTAATTGATTTTGATGTATTATATTTGATAAGCCTTTATATACATATAGATTCCTGAGTTACATTTTAGGCTGACATTTACAGCGAATATAGAGTTTTATTAACGAGATATAATGTCTGATAAGGATGTATGTGCCTCCTTTATTTATAATATAAGAAGTACAGAGGTCAAAAGTTTATAATAAAATTTCATTTTAACATCCTTCATTCGATGTTATTTATAGGAGTTGACGAATTGATTCTAATAAATGCTAAGATAATGCTCTTGTTTGGTTTTGTATTGATTGTTGATTATTGTACCACAAAGTGCTCGTTTTGAACAGTATACACAATTCAGAGAGCACATTATCAGACGAATTATTTTGATTGATTAATTTGCATGAAATGATAATTCAATTTTAACCATAGAGATGTAATTAATACAAGGTGATCTATAGAGTGATGATCTGATTCTCATTGAGGGGACAATTAGAAACATGGCAGCTGCAGGCGAGCTTAATCGCGATCAGTTTCATTCGTGATTAGAAGTCAGCCATTACTTCTTAGCGAATCACAGTAATAGTTGATGATTTGGCTGCAGAATTTGATTTTCAATTTGTCTCCACAATCTCATTTAGACTGCCACTCTAGTATATTCACTCATAATAACTGGATTACATCTCTATGGTCTCCACAATCTCATTCAGACTGCCACTCTATACCATCTGGATTACATCTCTATGATTCAATCACAATTTATTTACCTAACATTTTATTTCAGATTTATATAATCGATATTCAGACCTTCTACATGTCGATTCCTCATTGTATCTGGAATTATTTTACTCCCGTTAGCATTGATTTGATGGTAACTCTCTTACATAATATGCATAGATATAAACTGACTCACCAACTAATTTGATAATTCGTTGATCAGAATTTTATCAAATTAGGAAATATGAACTATGCCTATATTTTGTGTCTTTTTTCATTTAAGGTTGGTAATCTGAATATTCTTGACGAATTCACGATTTTAATTTTCACCGTTGTTATTCTTTTCATTTTAATGAAATATTATGAAGCGGATGAAGTGATATCCTATCAATTTCGCATCATTCTCGGCACTATTTTGGGAGTGTGCTCCATATTCTATTGTGGGGTGATTGAAACGATTCGTTTGAGAGTATTTTGGGGCCCCGATTATGACACTCTCACTTATTCTACCAATGTACATCCATATTTGAGAGGTAAACAAACAGAAACATAATACAAGATGAAAGATGAAAATGGGACATCCACAGTTCATTAACCGATAATCAATTAATAATGGCTTAATATCAAAATAGGTTATTGATTTAAAAGAATATTTTCCATTTTGCTTCTAGATCACAAACAATTTTACTCCGCAAATATGACCCTTTTTTATCTCAGTCCAAGTTTCATTGCCATGGGATTATGTGAAATGCTTATTCAGTTTACTGGTGAGTATTTTATGTCTATGTTAGCGTCAGAACCCGAAATCAGTCAGAACGCGTTCTGACTAGTCAATACCTGTTCTGACAACATTGGTTGTCAATACGCGTAATGACAAGTCATTTGGTCAATACGCGTACTGACGTTTATTTTGCCA
>JAYMFX010083667.1:0-11010 GCA_036784945.1 Monocelis spectator | reverse complement strand
ACTTGGTAAGCTATCACCTGACTTTGCTACAACAATTCCTATGTCAAAGGCAACGCAAAGCCTGTATCTCCATGGTGCCAAACTGTATGCAACGTCCAAAGCAGCCTCGATTGGTCGTCACACAATGATAGCAATGCAGCATGCATTGGCTAAATCTATTCATACTCTTCAGGAAGTGGGTGTTATTCAGGAATTCACGGGGAAGCGTAAGCCCTTTTGCACCAAACTCTTTTTTAGTACCAAAAGATAATAACTATGGTAGATTCATTACAAACTATAACAATTTTAAGAATTTGGTAATAGACACTAAAGTTAGCCTACCGCCTCCAACGCAAGTGCTTGACTCTTGGGAGAAATCTCCCCTCATGCGAATGGGCAAAATAGATCTGAAAAATGCCCTTTTCACTATTCCCATTAACCCGCAGTCGCGTTTCTTAACTATTTTTAAACAAGGCAACCAGTATTTTCAATACAATAGACTACACATGGGCTTCCCAAGTAGCCCGCGAATTCTAGCACAGGCCTTGTATCCTCTTATCCGGTATATGAGAGATAGGTATCATATTTCCATTTGGGCTCATTTAGATGATATTCTGTTTTTGGCTCCACAACACTTATTTAGTGAAGTGCAGTCCGTTTTACTCAACTTGCTGCAGGCAGCAGGTTTTATCATTAATTATAATAAATCTATCTTGCAACCAGTGTCTTCCATTCAATTCTGTGGTGTAATATATGACCTTAATCATAACACAATTTCGCTCAGACCAGAGCATGCTCGTATGTACCGTTTTATATGCCAGTATCCTATATTGTGTGATAAATTCATGCATGATCTAGCCAATGGTTATTTAGCGTACTTTGCTTCGATGTTGGGGCTCCCCCAATTTTCGCTAGATTAGATTTGTACAAGAGGTTTGATGTGTCATCTTCAGCTGTTCGGCTGTGGGAAAACACAAATGGCCTCATATTTTTCAAAATACCATCACCTTTGGTAGTTATCAAAGCGGTGAGATTTTCTATGCTGATGCTACTCCTTTTCGTATAGCTGCAATAGCAGTTGAGCCCTTTGAATTATTGTTTGCTCATGATATTTCTAACTCGCAATTCGTTAATGAAAAACCAGCTCTCTTTTTAGCTCTGTAAGTATTACAAGTAGAAAAAATGTTGTGTTATTAACACATTTATAAGAGGGTGTAATAATATTTATGGATGAAATCATATCAACCAATAACATGAGCAAAAATTTGTTCGAATAGTGCAGTCTAGTTTTTATAAATTATATTTTATATTATCGACTTTATCCTTCACATATTATTCTATGGTTCAACACAAAGTCGGCTTGGCTTAGCATCTGTTTAAAAATGGATTTACATCGAATTTTAAAGCTCTGAGAAAGCTCCGAATCTGAGAAACATGTTAAAGTTTATTATTCTAAAAGTGTATTGATTGTTAAAGTTAATAGGAGATTAAGAGATTACGAAATAAACCTCTTTTATCCAAATTAAAATTAGTATTAAAATTATATCTAAGTATAAATATATAGCATTATCCTTGTGGAGAGCCTTGAAGCATAGTCTGTGATCCACGGAGAGGTGTTCTTAGCGATATCTAAGTTTATCTCAGAAACGGTACCATCAACCCTTGAAAATCGGATATGATTGTGACCAACCAATGACGAGGTTTTGTTTCAGTATCTCACAGTGTTCTTACATTTTTTTTACCTTTATCAGTATGTAGTAATATGATCTATATTTTGATGAGATTTGAGAAAGGCTGCAAAATATGTAATATAGAGAAGAAGATAACACTGACAATAACTGCGCTTTCAAGCAATACATTTGGCTGCAGGCTAGCAATAATTGTGGCATAATACAGAATGTTGGTTGGTGTAATCAATTGGTGTTATCCATTTAAACACTCTAACAACAATTACTACGTAAATATGACAATTCAAAAAACAACTTTAAGGATTAATTCAGATTGCTAAAATGTCGTAATTTTAGGTAATGATTAGTTTGACAATAAGATGCTCAAGATACAATTCAGATAAACTATAGAATCTTGCTTCCTGGGTTTATTATTCTCTAAATGATTTTTATTATCATATTATACATTAGTTTCTTTATTTGATTTGCATTCATTGTAATTCGACCTTCTAAGAGAATTTATATTGCATCTATTCACTACATGAATGTACATAAACTGGTCATTGTGATATTTTGGTTTCTATTTAAAAATATGTTGTTGTATTTACTACATCTATTTCTGATGGTATTCTTTCTCCTTAAGATGATACCACGATATCACAATATACGATATCACGATGTGAATTCGTTAATTGGAAAATAACTTTATGCTAACAGAAAATAAACTAACGAATAAATAAGTAAGCTTTATATAAGTTTCATTTTTGCTTCCACAATTATTATTATATACTTTAATATTATTTGGCACCATGAACCTTAACGTAGAATATTGATTTGTTTAATTTCATATATCAATTATAACAAGTTGATTATAAATAGTTGTCTTTTCCAATATAAATTAGGCACATGTACAGTAACACATTTGATTAATTAACATTTTGAATATTTATATTTTAATATTTCCAGCAAACATTTTGAATATTTTTATTTTAATATTTATTTAAGACGACGGATTATCGGAGAAGGGCGTAACATTTGATGACCTTGACATGAAATGGTATGATTCCAGCCCAAACATATTATATGTTGTGCTAGAATTAGGTATTTATCAAGTTATAAAAAATACGTGGGTGGAAAATATAGATATAGAGAACCGTACCAAACGCATTGCTTAGACAAAGCTTTCGTTAGGATATTACGGTATGAATATGGATTAGAGCGAATATTGTTCTAGAATTAGATTTTGATCCGTAGCTGTCAAAGAGAAGTGGTCGTATTTTGAAGAAGAGACTTTTTCGAAGAGTTTAAAAAGTATTGAGAGTAAAGAAATTGGACAAATTATTTTAATTAATGACTTACTTCATCTTTCACATTGACATCTTCACCTTCTTCCAGCAAACATTTTACAATCTCAGTGTGACCATTTTCTGCTGCTGCATGAATCGGTGCCATTTCTATGTTCTAAAATTTCAATTAAAAATGAGATTTTACAATGAAACAATAGAAAACCAACAACAGTTATTAATAATCTAAAGTTGACTTTGATGTGGTGATTATAAAAGTATAATCTATCTGCTTTATTATCAATTCATGTTTTCAGTCTGGGTAATAATGTAGTCCTACAAATTCAATATGAAACCTTGTTAATTTTGCATCAATGAGAATAAAGTTTTGTTATTTGGTCAAATAAATCGATCAAAAAGTCAGTAATATTATTGTTAACAAAATGGAGGATCTTTGGAAAATTTGCAAAGCTACCATAACATCAAAGTCCTTCGACCCAAAGTCTTATCAACCGTTACTTCTCAACACCCGTAGCTGCTAACTCAATCAATTCAAAATTCGCATCTTTTTTCTTGAACGACCATAACCCACCAAGTACCACCGAAACCTCAAACACTGGAAACTGGGACATAGAAATTACTATCGACCAAATTATAAAGAACTCTCCAATATTAACCCAGGAAAAGCCCCGCCACGGAAGCAACAACGTCCATCCACTATTTACAAACACGCTGATCTCATTGCTCTCCCAGCCACTGTTTACACACACACTGCTCTCATTGCTCTCCCAGCAACTGTTTACAAACACACTGCTCTCATTGCTCTCCTAACCACTGTTTACAAACACGCTGCTCTCATTGCTCTCTCAGCAGGCATTGTTTACAAACACGCTGCTCTCAATGCTCTCCCAGCCACTGTTTACAAACACACTGCTCTCATTGCTCTCCCAGCAGGCATTGTTTTACACACACGCTGCTCTCATTGCTCTCCCAGCCACTGTTTACAAACACACTGCTCTCATTGCTCTCCCAGCAGGCATTGTTTTACACACACGCTGCTCTCATTGCTCTCCCAGCCACTGTTTACAAACACGCTGCTCTCATTGCACACCCTATTTGCCGCTTCCCTTCACTCTGAAAATCCTCCCACATCGTAAATCCAAATATCGACAACCTCAGACCGACTTCTCTTCTTCCGATTCCGTCCAACGTAGTTCTTCCAAAAATAGTTCTTTACTCGGATATCTACACAAATATACTTAATTGGTCTAAAGACGAATATAGTCTCCGCATCCACATCTAAAACATCTGCACTCTCTTTGTCTCAAAATCCAACAGCTTGCTAACCAATATCTCTTGCTGGTACTACTCAAACAATATTTAACAAATTTCCTCGGCGTTATCATTAATAATTGCATGAAGTTGATTGGAATATCTATATTGTTTTAAATTCAAAAATGATAGCAAGTGAATAAATTTAAATAATTTCGTATTTATTGGTTTTCTTATTTAATATGCTATTTTATATTGTGATTTTTTAATTTCTTAATTCAATCAAAATAGAATTCGATGTCTATATGCACGTCTGAATAAAATGCCTTAATTTAATCTATATGTATTTAAAGCTATTCAAATAGAAAAGGGCTCACATCAATTTTCTTGAAAATATCCACATTGTGTCTGATAAGCATCCGTAAGAAATCTAATTTATTAGATTTAGCAGCTAAATAAAATGGGGTAAATCCACCCTAAAATACAAATGTGCAGTTGGTTCATGTACTGTAAAAGGATAGCTAATACCATTAAAGTAAACCTGTGGTAATTTGAATGAAACATAAGGTCTATAAATTGGACTATTAAATCGTTTCTTGTTTTTAAACAATAATGATGACATGATTATTTAATTGATATGCATGGTTTTCAAAAGATTTCAGTCACATCATAAAATGACATAACTTTCCTTTCCTCTTTTATTTCTTATGTGGTTTTAGTTCATCATTTATTGAGTAAATTACCTGATGAAAATAGTTGATGAATTTTTTAAAGACAATTAAAGATCATCATTTTAAAAGTATTTGTTTGTGTAATAAAATCCAGCTATTGTTTCCATAGAAAGCAGCAACGATGAAAGAGAAATTGAATAATAGGATGGAACAATGTGGCATTTGTTCTGAAAAGGGTTTTGATTTGGGTTAGGGTTTATATATTTATTATTATTATTATAATTCATCATGAACATTTATCTATGATTCTACAATATTCATCAGTTTTATGCTGTTCTAGGTTTAATATGTAACTTGTCAAAATTAAACATCACGAGAGCAATCAAAAAAATCAGCTCCAAGCAAAATAATCAATTCACGTTTTGTAAAAAGCGAATTGCAATTTTAAGCAAGAAAAACTCTTTTAGAAACCCTTATTTTTAACAGAGTTGATCACTTTCCATAAAATTGAACTTCATAAATTATCACGTCCTATATAAAGCCTTTCATTAACTTTAAAAATGTGAACTCAATCATTGATAACTAATCAAAGCAGAGTTTAATGTAGCTAGCTGTGTTTGACTATAATTATATTGTTTCGTTATCTATTTAACTGAAATAATGTTTACCTGTGCTTCGATGTTCATAAATAAAGGATCACGCTCGACCAATAATTTACCAATCAAATGGTGTCCTTCGTATGAAGCATAATGAAGAGCAGTTAGTCCATCCTGAAATATTGTAATTCGTATTACTTGTATATAAGCTTCTTTTTCTGTATTAACATTTTTATCAAATAAATTTGAATGCATGTATTTTGAATGTAATTTCACGTACATGGATGCAATAAAAAAAATAGATTTCAATATAGAGAATAATACAGTCATGTGAATACAGTTAGGTATGATTTTAATAGTAATTCAAAAAATAATTTCTGTTATTATTAAGATATAAACGTTTACTTCTTACCTTACTAGGTAATCGCATCTCAGCTTTGTGATGCAATAAATATTTAACTATTTCTTGATGTCCTTCTTGGCAAGCAAAATGTAAAGCAGTATATCCAAGCTAAAAATTGAAGTGATTTTACTCTATTTAATTCAAACAGCATTTCTTATAAATCATTTTTAATTTGAGCGTTTATCATAATTTCCTCATTTCCTAAAATCCAGACTATTACTTAAATACATAGGAAATTATTATTTGATCAACACAACAAGCGTCAACTCCATCCAATTTAAATGTGAAATCGATTAATAAAACTACATAAATATAAATTTTTATCTGAAATACCTGTGATTGTTGATTAATAGCGCATCCTTTTTCTACCAGAAATTTCACGATTTCAAAGTGCCCTTCCATGCAAGCGCAATGAAGAGATGTAAACCCATACTGATTTGGAAAATATTTAATGTTAGAATATAATGTGAATAGCATTGGAATGTAATCATTAACTCGGCCTATGACAATAAATAAGTATGTCCAAAAATTAAAAGACACAATATCACTTTTAGCTTTATCATCATCTATGAAGTCATTCTCTCCTTCTAGAGTGTAATTTTAGTGAATAAAGTAGTCAGTGAGTATTAATGAGAAGTATTGCACTTTCTGACACACCTACCAACTACATACATCTTCCACTTCAATTCAGTCTCCGAATATTATAACCAAATAGTTCTTCGCACATCAAAACTTAGACCTATCAAGGTTCGGACAAGATTTCTGATAGAAGCACCACCATCATACTTCATCTCATAAAAATGTACAAACTTTCCCTGGAACTCAATGAATTCTCCAGTATATAGAAAAAAAGAAGTGGTCAATATCATCCACAAAGACACGGTGAGTAATAGTAATAGTCGCTGACCCACATATCTCTCTCCTCTCATCAACAAGCAAGATACTAGAAAAGTTAGTAGACGAATAACTCAACACATATTTACATTGAGTAGCACCTTACTACAAGACAACTGTGAACTTCTCACTGTAAAACATGGAGTTTTACGGAGAAGAATTTCTTTGGATCACTACATTTCATAATATCCATCAACGACTTATCCTACCGATATTATTTTACACACTTTTTAATAAATTAAGTGCTATAGAATAAAATCTTTCACTAAAATGTTACGCATCAGTTAAATGATATTGACCATTTTACACTTGCTTCTGTATTTATTACCTTTATTACATAGGTTAAACCTTATCCAATTTAATCGCTCACCTCAGTTTCTGCGTCTACATTAGCATTGTGCTCCCATAGTAGTTGAATAACATCCGAGTGTTTGAAATAGCAAGCCCGATGAAGTGCAGTCATACCACACTAAAACAAATTATTGATTCCCATTTATGTACTTGATTTTACAATAAAAGCTTTGACTATGTAAATTTACAAAAGCCGATTCTAATTAATGTAATTTTTCTATAATAATAAAGTCTTTATAATTGGAAATATGCTGTTGAAGATAGATTGTCTTTGTAAACAGAAGATAATCCTAAATTAAAGTGTAAAGACAAATATCTTGGAAATTATACTGTTAAAATACTATCTGTATACTCAATTAATGCAATACAGCTTATCGCGTGAGAAGTTTATGAGTCTTTTAAAAAGATTGGGCGACAAAATGTATCAAATTACTATGTATCTTCTTTTCGAAGATTACAGTGTGAACTTTTAATATCGGACAGATTTTGTTTTTTCAACTTGTGTTCATATTTTGTAATCATTTCGTAATTAAAATTGTATGCATAATGTTATTTGATCAAATTTTGAATGTAATGAAATTATCTCACGTTGTCTTGAACGTTTACAATATCTTCATCTTCTTCAATCAGTCTCAATAAATTCGAAGTATTATTTCTTTCTGCGTCTAAAAGAAATTCTTGCTCCAGATTGGACTGAAGCAAATAGTTTGGAAAGAAATATTATGAATCAGTATTGTTAACGAATCAATAATATAACATTTTGATAAATTTATTTGACAAAATTCAATTATTTATTAAAGTGCAATTATAAATAATCGTCAGGATTTGTATACACTACTTGACTCATAAAGTTTGTTTCAACCTTATTTATTTGGCAAAGTCGTTATCTTTAAAGCTCTTATGCCATTTTTAAAGCTTTGGTGAATAGTAGTCAGTTTGTATCACACTTTTGACTTTTTTATTTGGTTTAACAAGGAGGAGGATATCTCTATATTCAACTGATGATGCCTAATAAGGTTGAAACAGTGTATCGGGTTAAGGTCTTTCTTTGTTACACTACTTGATGAGTTAAGTAGTGTGTACAAATCCCGACTATTATTTATTATTGCACTTTAATAAATAATTGGCTTTTGACAAATTTATTTATCATGAATGAATAATATAACATTAGTTATTTTTTATTAATTTTACGCCAACACGATTTTTTTCTGAATTTTGATGCTTACAAATTAAAACTAATCATGACTTACTAAACCTTTTAATGTTTCATTCTAAAAAAGTAAAGTAATTGTTTTATAAAAGCATTTATAATTTAAGATTTCTGTCAGTAGTCAGTAAAAACCTAAAGCATACAATTCACATATTGATGAAATGAAGGATATTAAAATCGAAATACTTACTGTAACCTCCTCTTTAATAGAGTCCAAATTGCTCAACAGAGGGTGTTTAGTTTTTTCAGATTGTCGCATATCCAAAGATTTCATCTAAGTATATCAATCACAAAATATTTTATCAGACAAATAATTTGCTATTATCTTATCCAAATAGATGCCTCTACTCTGTGGTTAAATTGAATGTCATTTTTTTACCTTTTTAGGGGTGCAAAATACCTGTGTAAACATTTACTGTTGTGAAATGTCTGATTCTTTCAGATTCCTCTATTTGCATCAAGCATATAATAGATATTTGATGGTTAAACTTAAGGCAAGATGTTACTGATGATACATAAATTGATATTCAGACTATCAGACAGTAGTGTCCAACAGTTACATATTTTATATAATGTATTATTTCCAAATACAATTCATTATTGAGGTACATAAATAAATAAATAGTTTATTTACCAAATAGCAGCCTGGTCGGCTGAAAAGCATTGGTTACAATCGTAAAAATCTAATAAGTAAAATGAGTTAAATATGCTAATTCTTGGTAGGTAAACATAAGTTCTACAAATTGCAGAGGGAGTTAAACATAAGAGTTACAAAGTAGTGTCGATTAAAATGCGGAGCGTATAAGTGAACTCTACAAATCGTATTGTTCGTCTGTTTGTAGACCATGGATGATATCGATTAGTTCCTCAAATTCTGCTAAATCCCGTCGGGTTCCTTAGAGATCAGAGCTTAACAGCTAGCTGTTAAGGTCTCTGCGTTGTGGGATATATTTGAGAGGTTGGCTTTGGTAGAAGTTCATTGTTTCTTACAGAGAAAATATCAGTTATCTTCAAGCGTCTTCAGGATTGAACTTTGGAGAGTTGTTCTGTATAATTCGTTTGGGTAGATAATCTTCAAAGATAGACGTTGGATGCTTTGGATTTTTTCAAATGATTGGTGATAGAGTGAGAAATGCCGTATTGGGCATGCATACTCGAGCAAGGAGCGGATTGAGGAGCATTACATGAAGAGGATTAGCTTTGTACCCTTTAAATAGTCGCAGTAATTTGAGACGTATGGTAGCCTTCGTAGATATTTTGTCAACGTACATAAAGAGATATTTCATAAATTCTTACTATGTAAATTTACTAAAGTTGTTTTGAAAATATTCGTTTATTTATTTCCTAAAACCTTTTACGAGTTTCACCTTTTAAGTATTTAAAAGTATTTTGAATTCCTTTGTTGTAACTTAATTGAATGACCTGTAGGTTTATTAAATCTGCTTGCTATCACATTTTTAATATCTGGCTCTTAGCCTGCATAGGGTAATTATGTAATAAAATCCGATATATAACTTACGATATTTTCACACTGTGGATTGTTAATCACTGACAAACGATAATTGTATGTATCCGGATGATCAGTTTTGCGAATCCATTCATTGGTTTCTTCATCTAACTAGCAAAAGAATGAAATTGGGAGAAAATTTATGATTAATTTATTTAATAAATATGCTGTTGGAATGTTTTTTATAGTCATGCTTGATAATGGTCATTCGAAAAGGAATTAAATTTGTTGTTACATATTTAGTCAATATTCTTGGCTCGTATTATTATCAATCTATCATATAAATTGGTAACACATTTTGCACTTATTGTTGCTCAGCGTTTACTGTTTTAATATCTGTTCAAATAAAAACAAAATATCAAGAGACTTCTTTCTTTGACTAATAACAAAGCACAAATATTTTGTTTCATTAAAAACTCTATTTAGTTGCTACACTGTATAATATGAAATGCGGCCATACCAAAAACATAGACGACGTTGTATGTTCATTTAGCTGTCATATAATATACTACTAGGGGACACATATATATGACAGATTATGGTTGTTAGAATTCTGAACCTTCTTCGTATGTTTTCAAACTTCCAGCTATTCATTTTAACGATTAAGTTGGGTAATTTCAATATTTTATATACTACATAGCTATAGCACAGCACATTTTAGCAATATAACAAAAGGTCTAAAACCTCTATTTTTGTCGGTTATTAAGAACAAATTATATTACATCTTTCTGCTGTATTAATACTTGTCCCGACACAAAAATACATTTCTTACTTTATATTCATTGATATATAATTTATGATCATTCAGAATTGGATTTTTTCCATCCGGAGTCGGTGTTACCAATAATCCCTTGATAGGCTTAGACTAAAAAACAACAACAACGTATTAAATAGCAGTTTGTAAATACATAATAAAACAATTCTCAATCTTACAAATATCAGTGTTGGCATTAAAACCGAAGTATTTGTATACCATGCCATATACACAAAATACAAATAATAACCAAGTACAAACCTCCGAATTTACAAAATATGGAGAATTACAAACGTTTGTCGTACAACGCTTTACACTCAACTCAACCATAAAGCTGAACGAACTATTTTTATCGATTATCATATCTTATAATTTTAACTAATAAATTACCACCTCCGTCAGTATAACACGGACATCGGAATG
>JAYMFX010083556.1:0-13511 GCA_036784945.1 Monocelis spectator | reverse complement strand
ATTCAAACGGAAATATATCTGGAAAAGTCCATGCAATCTTTTTTAAAACTTTTGGTAATTCAGGTTCTGGTTCTTCTTCTTCTTTTTTACCTTTTTTTGGTGAATCTTTTCCTTTTTTTGGCGAATCTTTTCCTTTTTTTGGCGAATCTTTTTCTTTCTTTGGTGAAGCCTTTTTATCAGGTGAGCCTTTATCTTTTGGCGGCATTTTTGAATTATATCGCACTAAAGTGAAATTTGAACCTTTTACGATTTCATGTCATTAAGCCTCAATCAATAGATATTAATCATTTTGCTGTTGAGTTTCCCAACCGATATGATTGCTGGATCCACACATGAACATAAAAGGGACAAACGAGTCGCTGATGGCCCTATATAAAATCTATTCGGTAGCCCATAATGATCTAACAGCCTGTCATACGATATTGAACCTGTCCAGGAGAGGATTTCAACAATGATCCATTCGGCAGAGGGATGTCCCCAATTTCTAGCGTTCATGTAGCATGGTATCATGTACAAAACTGCGTTTCATAGATATGTATTCAAACTTCTGGTTCGTTAAAGGATTTATCTATAGTAGTGTAAACATGGTGTAAACCATAGGTGTAAACAATGAAACGCTGAATAGGACTGTTAAGTGACCCTCCAATTCTATGGAAATTGACTTCCCTTGGATACGAATAGCATACAGAGATTATGTAGTAGCCAAGGGAAGGAAGTCTAAATTTCTATAGAATTGGAGGGTCACTTAACAGTCCTATTATTACTCTATGGTTAAAGTGACTCTCCAATACTATGAAAATTTAATACGTCCTTCGATACTTAGATATCTCTGTAATGGTGTTGTATCTAAAAGCGTATTAACAAATAAAATTCCATAGAATTCGAGGGTTACTTTAACGGTCTATTTCTATGGAAATTTAATTTAATTCGAATCGACATAGGTAATATTCTAAGGGCGAGCTGAATTTCCATAGAATAAAAAATTGACCTATGTAACTTATTTTTAACACAGAAATTTACATTGCCTAATGCTCGAAAGTATTTTAATCAGTGATTACGTCAAATTTTTGTTTTTTCGCACTAAACAAAATAAAAAATTGACCTTGGGTTGTAAACAATTCAGATATGATTTCTTTTTTTGAATTGAACAATTTCTTGCTACGTGCATAATAATTTAATTAAAATTATTATGGAGACATTAAAATTCAGTCCAATTATGTTTTGTAGTGTAGATATTCTGTCAATGTTTTATCAACAATAATTTTGTTGTCTACTTTTTTAATTAAATTATTATGCGCGTAGTAAAAAATTGTTCAATTCAAAAAACAAAATCACATGTTTACAACCCAAGGTCGAAATTTCTTTTAGAGAAATTTATAGAAAATTCTGTAACAATTTTCTTAAGTAAAACAATTTGATTTTTAATATTGAATATACATAGTGTTATGGCAACGAGCTTATTAAAACAAATCACTTTAACAGCGTATTGGTCAATCCTATAATAATTTAGAGCCAAAACGTTTAGACTACACGTCTACAAATTTTGTCAGATATTAAAATCAGATTTCTGGACATTTTGGCCATATTTTCAAAAATGTTTGCCTCCTTAAATGTATTTTGGTTTCCATTTTACCTTTCGGTTCTGCATACGATTGTGATTGCTTTGCAGGTCTCATAGTAAAATCTGTTTCAAAAGAAGACGCATTTTTGTTTAAATATCGGTTGAAGTTGTCTCGATTTCTTGGAAGAGTATATTGAGCATCCATACCTTTCATCGGACTGAACGGCTAAATAAAAAGCAATTATTGATAAAATTTATAAAACTTTTATTAATTATTGTAAAACAGTTACTTTATACGAATGATGTCGTTTTTTAGTCTCTCTCTTTTCTAGAATAAACAGTTGCAGCTTAAAAAATATTTGTCTTAACTACTCTCAAACCAACCTTACTTTGTAATTGGGAAATATATTTTCTTGACTTGTAGAGTCAACACCACAATCGGACATCGTATCCGATGGCACATAGTTTTGCGACATGGTTAGTTTCGGGTCTGTATGATTTGAATTGCGAAATATTACTCGATTGCCGGACCATTTTCCTTGATTGCGATCCTGATGTCCAACCATGTCGAGCCTTGTTGCGCTTGAATGTTTCTGAAATTGTTATTCAAAACATTAAAAGAATCATTCAATTAAATGTTCTCAGCCCATTTATTAGGTCACCGCGGAAGTGGTCTATTCTTTGAGTTGTTGCCAAATTTCTATATAGCAGAACAAGCCTTTTTATATTACATCATACTGTTAAAGTTAAACTATCTGCTACCGAATGACTCGAATGAAAGAATGAAAGAACTAGTATACTAACACCTAACTCTAACCGTAAATATGATTTGTATGGGCAATATGGAAAATGTGTTTGTGAAATATCACCTACTCTATATAGATTTGACATATCTCATATTTAAGTAGATGAAATTGATTTAAAAATTATTTCGATAATCATAAATGAGCCATTTGCGCTTAACTAATTTCTGTTTACATGTGTTTCCAATCAGATGGAAAACAGTTTTGGTATTTTTACAGCTACCGGATGGGAAATGCCGCTGCCAAATAAATAACTTCACATTCATTTCGGCGAATGACTTTGGGAAGGAGCCCTGTTTCATATATTATACCTCAGCTAAATATATATTGACCTTATCTCTCACATTTGTCTAATCAGACAAATCGAAGCTGAAATCCTTTGGATGGAGTTCATGCCAGCAGTCAAGGAAAATTTACCGATATGTTTCATTCAATGAACCTGACAATCAAAACTACACATAACTCTAAATATGAAGTTACACTGCGGGTGATATGCTATCCATTTATATAAAGCGCCATATAGAATGAATCAATTAGATAAAAAAACTTTGCAAAATAAATTGATATTAATTATAACATATTATATAGAATCACAACATTACCAATTATTATCGAACACAAATCAATATGTTGATTATAGGAATTTGCCGAAATATTTAATCTATGTGAAATCAATGCCACCGGAAGTCATAGATATTTACATAAAGAAATGCAATATGTCACCGGAAGTCATAGATGATGTCATAAAAAAGAAACTATATAATTTTGAATGAATATTGATTCAAGAAGGTTTTCCCCACCGTCAGAAGATATAATTTTCATTCTTTTACAGTATCATCATCTTACCATTTTTTCTATAGCACTTTTGAAAGCAGATTCGAAAGGTCGTGGAGATATTTCTCTATAATCACTTTTCGTCAAAAATCCCTGCGGACTTGGATCAGCAGATCTAAAAGTTTAGTTCAAAATGATATCGAAAATGTTTGATGAATAAAATGAAATTGTCACAAAGAATGGCTGTTGTTATTTTTAGTCTTCATCTTTACGAATTATTTCTAGAAAGAATAATGTCAATAAATAGAATTAATAAATTAGATTCTTAATTTTACTTATTATAGGTAATTTGATCCCATATATTTTAAAGTCTTTAAGTGATGAGTATGTAGCAAAGCAATAGATTAAACAAATCAGTTACTTTTCCAACTTACCGAGAGGTCATCTTCGTGGATCGGTCTCCCATGTTAGTTTTAATGGTTAACTGGTCAGGAGTCACTCGATAGCTCGAATAGATCGAATCATTATGATACGAGGATGTCATTAAGTTTTGGTGACTCGAGGGTGCAGGAAAATGCTTGAACTCGTCGTTGGAAACTTTCCAAGTGAAATTTTGAGAGGAAGGATTTGAAATACGTGGCATTTCTTTATACTATATTATCTAAATTTTAACTGAATAAAAATAAAACACTTAATGAGTTAAGATATGGTATATATTATAATAATTGTTAGCAATATCGATAAAAAATGTATAAATAAACAGAATGTAGTTTCTGTTCAAACCGAATTTTCTATAGGGAAATAATACATATAGTAGAATATAATAATTAATTAGAGAAATAGATTTAATTGTACAGAAAGAGTTTAAAAAATTAAAGTTTTAGGTCAAAGAGCTTTAAAAGCTTAAGCACTTATCTGGAAAGCTATTTTTTAAGTATTTTTTACAAAAGTTAAATATTACCATATGAATTAAGGAACGTGTATTAGATGAAAGTGCTAAAGAAATGTATATTATTAAGAATTTTGAGTCATTTGAATAGGTATTTGGTATTTCTCTTTGAAAATTAGTTTTAAAAGTTCCATTCCCAGATTTTGTTAAGGAGCACATCAATTTAACAATATTTATGAACCAAACGAACGATTAAATGATCCATTCGTTTATGCTCTTTTTGAAATATTTATAGTTTGCAATATCCTAAGTTTATCCCAGTTTTAAGCAATATCCTAGTTTATCATAAAACATCAACGCTATAAATTATAATTATTGTTTATCCAGTCGCGAGGACGATACCTAGGCTTCGACGACTTAGAAAGGGCGGCCATTTTAAACCATTCATCTCCTTTTAAGATGCTATCATCAAGGGTGGTCATATGTTTCTATATAAGATAAGAATAAGAATCAGCTTTATTTTTTCAAATTGACAGACGCAACATGCGATTACAGTATGATATAATGACATAATTACAATAATGACTACATTGTAATTGTAATTTGATCTTTTTTGTCCAGCAGGGGCTGAGCATTTAACACATGCGCCACTTTTGCAGAGGGCACTCAGTATTTCTGCAAACAAATGGAAACTTAGTTTTTGTCTCTCGTGGGACTCGAACCGGCTACCCCTCGAATGAGAGGCAGTATAGTATAGACTCGGAGCTTGTTGACGGCCGACTATATGAGTATAAGAGATGGGTTTTACCTGTATATGGAGGATTTCCATTATTGATTGAAAGTTTGTTTTAGTATAAAGCAAATATATACTCTTTATTTGCTCTATGATGATGAGAAGTATAAAAATGTATTTTTTTATCGTTTACTAAATATAATTATTTACTTAAAATTACTCACCATATAATTGAATGAAACTATTTTAAATTCCTTTAACTTCAATCAAAATGGGTGAACAAGTTCTGAATCACTAATGCTCACTGCATATGAAACATTTCCCTGACTAAAATATCTGATCTAGTGAAAACAGCACATGTTTGTGTACAGCAGATGCTTGTATGGTATAGTGGAATTGTGGCCGGAGATTGAGTATAGGAAATCAATGATCACTATAATATATAGAGATTCCACCTATCATTAACCTGTTACAATTATTCAGTGACTAATCTACACACAGACACGCCAACCAAATTTCAAAATTGCTTATGCAGATAGGCATATGAGTTTGACCCGGTAAAAATATTCGCCTGCTTGTTTTAAAAACTGGTAATAAGATTTCTTATGAATGATATATAGGGTAAAGGTAGTATATCAAATAAAGTGAATATGCATCCATATTTGCAAATCAATCAAATTATAACGAAGTTGATAATGTAAAGACAGGCAAGTACCAACTTTCTTTACAGACAGTGCCTATACCTATATATACGATATGAACACTCTAGCTATATATGAACAGATGGACACACTCCCAGCTTAGGTACTATACCACTTTAATGAATATAGCTGCTATATATAGTTCTATCAAAAGTGGGGTTGCCTATATCATACATAACATTAAATGTTTAAAGTTGGTGACCTGATCCAAAAATACCCAAATCAATTTATGTTATGTAATATTTAGAAGATTTTGCAGGAAAAAAATTAGATATAATTTCTCAATTGGAAATTCCAATGGTAAAATAATTCAAATGAATATTCCGTTGGAAAATTAGATTCAAATAAAATGTTTTATATTTTTTCTATTATAGACATGGAATTAATTATTACTGTAATCGCTATATAGCCATTATTGTAACCGTATTTTATTTCATTTTTTTCAAATTATTTTTTTCTTGAATCATTTTTGCCTCACATATATTATATACTAAGAAAATCAGCAATATTGTTCAATAAATTAAAGGAAAACAATGACAAATCTCATCAGCGGGAAGCAAGATATCAAAGTAGGTAGGTAGGGTATTCTGTTATTTCTGTAGTACTTCTCACTCGTCTTAATCTGTTAATTTCATTATTCAATGAGATTATTTTGATGTGACATAAAATGTTAATGTGAATGCTTTGACAAGAATGAAAAGGAAGATACAATTAATTAATATGATACAATGATACAGATAAACTTAATTAAGTTTATCTGTATCATTTTCACATATCATATATTCAAGTTTTGATTAAAATATAATTCAATTTTCGAGACGCCCTCTTATTCTTGGTCTACAACGCATGGGATATACAATTGTTTTATATATTTCATCTAAATACAACGGTGTTGTATTTTAAGGCCCATATTTCAGAACAACTGTTGAAGATTAATTAGTTGTGTACACTAAATGCTAAATCAATAGAAGATTATACTGGAATGTCGTCTCTATTCTGTTGTTTTCTTTAAAAAGTTATCTTAATATTTTTGAATTTCTTTAAAATAACTATTATATAATTACGTCTACTATTCAAAATTATTAAGATTCAATTGGCGAGATGTCCATAATTGCGAAGACTTTATTTCGAACTACAAATTTTTTATCAAGAATCAGTTTAAAATCAATTTCTTCTACTAATATTTTACCCCGAATATATCAAGTATGTAGATGACTTATATTTTGGTGTAATTATACTATTGAATAAAAGATTATTTTTAATACTATTGTTTACCAATATTTTAATCCAATTTAATATCTAAGGTTAAAAAATTTGTTTGAAACTATTCTATATGCATATTTAAATAAAAATGATTAAACTGCTTGTTTTGTAACAATATTTAATGTCTATGGTTATCAGATAGATTTCAGCAAGCATTTATAAAGTTTTCAATAAATCTGTTTATCTCCACAAATTATCAAATGTATTCATAATTTAATAATCTGCTAATAGTATTATTAAAGGTGACTTGAATTTGATACATTGTTCATTTTTCTTTACAATATGTCCTTCATGAAATCATTTAGAAATAATATTCCTTTTAACAAATTAGGGTATAAAAAATTGAAGTTTCATATTAACTACTAATTAACACTTTAGCAACCAAGTCTTATTTTAAGACAAATAATTTTTAGATCTGATTCCATAATTTTTTCATTGTTATATATTTGTAAATAATGTGTTTAATATACAGTAATAGGCTCCACTTCATTATACACTGTTTGTATTTCTCAAATTCTGCATTGTCCTCAAAACTACCAGAAAAAATGACCACATTGCTTTTAATATGCTATTTTCATCAACTAATTGTCAACTGTCTAATAAATAGAAGTGCTGGATACCTAATTACCATGCAAATTCTTTGTCTTTCATCTGACCCATATGGTCACTGACTTAAACTGTTTAAAAAAGTATCTATTGCATCTTAAATTTTGAAGCATTTATTGAGTGAGTAAAATAAGGTTAGAAGCATAGGCTACATTAAATATAATGGGTAGGTTCAGAAGGCAGCTTAAAGGTGCGTTTACACGATCAGATTATCTCACGATTTACTTACAATTTTAATTTAAAGATTGCGCTCTAATTTTTTTTCAAAGTTTTTTAAAAATCGCGAAAACAATCGCTAATGTCTAAACACTTTTACGATTTGAAGTTGGTTCGGATAAAAATCTGACAATTTATTGATAATAAAAAATCTGATCGTGTAAACACACCTTAAGACAGGTCTTAAGTCTTAAGCCCCATTTTGACCTCTGAAAAAAGTCTTAATACCTTTTCTATGTCTTAAGCCATTTCAGTTGTCTTAATACTGTTTTTAGCTTACTTACTTTTATTCTTCAAAATAATTGTCAACAAGAATCTTTTGTATTGACATTTTAATACTTTTACTTTTTCCAGTAAGATAAACTGACATAATTTTATGACTTATTCTCCTTCGGTTCTTCATTATGGACTCACCATGAATCATTTACCAAATAATTCCACTTCATCTTTTATAATAAGTGTGTTGATTAATCTGATTCACCACTAGAAATATACAGCCTAAGTGGCATTAAAATCAATTAAGGTGCTCAGTTAGAAAAAGTTTTTAATATATCAGAAAGGATTTTATAATTTTAAAATGTTGCCTTAATATATAACCAAATTGCATCATTATTGGTACTACATGATAGAAGGAGTATTAGTACTGTATTTTGATAAAAATGGCCATTATTTGGAAAACTGAGGCTGTCTTTAATGTTGTCTACAAGAAAGTTTCATTTTATCCTTTTTTAGAAAGATTATTTTCCTAAGCTATCAACTACATCTCTTGCTAATACAAGCAGAGGATTTTGTAGTGATGCAACCAAATCCAAGGATATTGACAATTCTAAGGATATAAGATATTCGAAAGAGAAAAAAGAATTCAAAGAAAAAGACAGTGCAGAAAAAGACAGTGCAGAAAAACGTATAGTTGGCAAGGCAATCGACTATGTTGAACCTACATTAGAAACCAGTCTGGCATATATGGAGAGTGCAGGTAAATACGTTTGTTTGATTTATCTGAGGTTAATTTACATATCATCAACAATGAGACTTCATTTTGTCAAAATTTTTATATTTTTAGTTTTTCTGTACATTTGTATTTCCTTATTAATGTTGTTTTAGCTTATTACAATGTATATGGTGACGAGCCTATTTGGAAATTTTATAGAAGAAACTTTTCTGGTCAATATCATCCTGTGAAAACGAGAGCAAAATGTGTGGTATGTTTCCTATTTTAATTCCTGACTATTTTAAATATTCCTTTAATGGATATTATTACTTCTAGTAGTCTGTCTAGCTAGAGTTATGTAAAGTTGTTATATGACCACAATGCTTTCAATTAGAATAAGCATACCTACCTACTTTGATTCCTTATCGATAGCGCGAGTTGGTGAGTGATCTCTCTAACTGACATTCTATCCAAATTGTTTTTAATTCATTCTTTTGAAATAAAGTTCGATTTTATTTACGGCGATGTTATTTACGCCATTTTGGAGTTAAACTTGGAGTAATTTTATTATCGAAATTAATAAAATGAAAGCTGATCTTAGCAAATATGATAAAATCTGTTATAAATTCTCTAGCTGTGTGAGTTAAATCTAATGAATAAGTTCAGCACAGCGTGCAGTAAATTCAGAAAGACTTACTTATATTTCTCTAATACACTATTAAACCAAACTAATGTATCTGTTGACATATCTTTTATGTAATAATTGTTAAAATGGATTAGTTCGTTAAGTGGAAGATTTTAATTTAATTATATTTATAATTATGTCTTCTGTTGTTGTTATTAACTTTTCCGTGTGCCTGGTAAGTTGATTATTGTGTAAATGTAGTCAAATAACATCTTTCTCTCTCTAAGGATTTGTCTAATTAATGAGAATTCTTGCTTTAACAGAATTGTCTCATACTCGAATTCATTAATTTTGATATAATTTGTTCTTTAAGAACTCACAAAAATTATTTTGTATTTTGTACGTAATAAACCAAAGAAACATAAGAAAATCCAGCTATTTGTTTGAATTTACAGTTACAATTTACTAAATTAAGTTGATCTGACAAAGTTCTCTTTTCAAATGCTAACAGAAAGTCTGTACTGAAATGTATTCCAATTTATTTAGCAAAACTAAATTACTTCTCATAGAAAACTTAGTAAGACTGTCTACAAAACTATAAAGATTGCTAAATGCATTTTAATGCATGTCAAGAAGAGAAGAAAGACTCTCCAAGTGTGTTAATCAAATCTTTAAGATCTTCAACAAATTCATTTGAAGAATTCAATTCTGTTTTCACATTCAGAATTGTTAGATTTCCACGTTCAAATGTCAATCAAATTCAAATGTAAAAATTGATATTTATTAAATCACTAAATTTTTAAATTCTAATGTTTCTTCTATTCTAAGAAGAAGAAATGGTATTTTGAAATAATTAATTTGGCTGTATAATTTTTTCAATATATTTCATTTTATATGTCATCAACGATATCTCTATATAGTACTTAATAGAAATTTAGAAAATGTTCATATATTTCAGATGCCTAATTTGTATCGTTAAAATATATTTAGAAGCGCCTTATTGCTTCAAAAACAGAACATTTCTAATTAAGAGATTATTGTATTCTGAGAGACATTCAAATTATCGACATCCTGACGTGACGATATTTTAGCTTTTAGGAATGTGAAAACAATGATTTGAAATCACAGATTCTGCAGGCAAATAAATCTGACTGAGATTCGCTATAAGAGTATAAACTAACTTCTAATCATAAGTTGAGCTGACATGTTCCTAACAGATTGTCTCCTCAATCTGAATCGGATATTATAGTGAATTAGAATTGGAAAGATCTACTGCGGTTCAGTATCTTAACATTTATCTTTCAATTTTTAAGCCTGTTGAAATTCGTAAAAATAATGAACTTAAAATTGATAAGTCTCTTAGTTACAGCATGCTTGAGATATTTTCGTTGCATGTAATAGAGAGATTATTGGAGATTGAGGTGATTCTGAAATCTGTTTATCAACCGATTCCCAAATGAATGTGAAAGTGAAGTGAAAATGTAAAATATATTTATTTTTTAACTCTAATAAAGATTAGTAAAATATGCTTGTTAAAACCTACTCTTCCATATTTTCTTAATGGATCCGGATACTTATTCTCCTCGGCATTAATTCTGCACAAATATGTATATTCTTCAGATAACTTCCATATACATAATTTACCAGTTTATTTATTGCCTGTTTAGACGAATGGCAAATATAGCACTGGAAATCCATGCCCGATTTGTCGAGATCAATACTTATTGCTACATCACGAGGTGGGCCTTCAAACTTCTTTCTCTTCTACTTTAGGTTTTAAACAAAACAACCAATATATAATTATGTAGTTTATTTTTTTATTCAAATGTTTTCAGAATATCAAATTATTGGAGCAGCTGATAGATCCCATTACTAAGGAAGTTTTGGAGTCCAAGGTTATTGGTGAGTATATATTACTAGACTAAGTATTAGTAGTGTGGTAGTAATAGGATCAAGACCCTCAGCGCAGTGCGTGGGCGTGAGTGATGACTCATCGTTCTAAAAATAGATTAAACGGTGGGAGTAACTTCCCAATGGAAGAGATAGAGAAAAATTATATAGTGTAAACGGCGGGAGTAACTTTTATATTACTAGACTAAGTATTTATATTGTTCTAAAAAATTCATTTCTAATTGCCTTTGAAAATTCAATTCCTTAAATCGAAATATCGCTTGAGGATTAAGGTTTGATATCAATTTGTTGGAGTACCATCAAGTTTATAAAATCATACGAATATTTAACTTTAAATATAATTTACGCATTAACATTTTCAAAGTGATCTATCTACTTGAATCCTCTAAACTGTTTATTTGTATTTTGAAGTAGACATTGGCATGAGAAAAAATGCATTTTGAAGTGTTGTGAAACACTCGAATAACTAAATGAAGTGATTTGGACGGAGTGGATACCCAAAATGAAGTGATAATGATGAGAATTGCATATTATAAAAGAAATATTTGGTTAAAATTTAAATATTACAAAAAAGTTTATTATTTAAAAGAATTTATTGTTAAAAGTTTAATTAATTTCATCATATGTATTTGTTTGGAACTATTAAATTCAAACTCCTTTTCGGTTTAACCCTTCATTTACTGTGACAGAAGACTTTACAATCATCTAAATATTCTATTCACGCATTGACAAAGATATTTCGACATGAGTATTGATTTTGTATGTATACCTAAACAATTAACTTTTTTAAGCGATCTGATTGGACGAAATTACTATTTTCCAGGAATTGTAAAAGTGTAAAATCTTTAAAAATCTATGAGTCAGTTTTGTGGGACATTTCACTTGGCACGTCTGTAATTAATATTTCTACATTAAATAAATAAATCAAAAAGTAAAAGTTGTAAAGAAAAGTGGACTTTCCTATCTATCCATAGAAGAAAGAAATTTTATCGCTTTTAAACAAATGATGACATTATTTTCGTCCAATCAGATCGATCAAAAATGTAAAATTGCTTATTGTATTTTTCGACCATTGTGTCCGACTCCTAGTAAGTAGAAGTATGAAACGTGGAGGGGAGGATAGCCTTCGTTTAGGATATTGTAATGATAGGAATATTCAGTATATGTATGAATGTAATTGTTGATTTCAGGGTTGTGTAGGAAGCAGCATCGAGAATTATTATTTCAATTAGACATTGCAAGAGAATTGGGTGAGTAAATTAGGATTACATGTCATATTTATCATGTAGTTGTCATACAAATCATGAATTAAGCACTAAGATAGAGATTGGATCATTTATTTAGACTGTGTTTATTTATAACTTCGTTCTCTATATGGATCTCTATGGCTTTAACAATCTAACATGTATATCTATGGATTTGTTATGCTGAGCTGTAGTCTTAAAATTTCTAATACTTTAATCGTTGCTAGGGAAATAATGGACTGCCTTAGAAACGGTTAAAAAGTTTGTTCAACATCAATAGCTATGTGCTTTCACCAATTTATCTTCATTTTTTTTATTTGGGGGTGGAAGGGAGTTATAGTCAGGGGTAGGGAGTAAAACTGTGTTAAACATTTTAGAGTTTGGCGTTGCTATGGGGATCAGTATTGCCTATATTTAATTGTTTATGTATTTGAGTATAACTCTCTCTTTTAGCCCTTTTGTAGTGATGATAAAATGTTCTTTTATCTATTTAAAGCAGTTAATATTTGTAAGTGTCTTCTATTGAAAATATCTGTAAGGCATAATTATTATGTTTTATATAAACGAGTTGAAAAAATGAATTCAAAAATTTATTGGTAATGCGTGATAATCGTGTCTTTACCATAGTAATTATTTTAATGAAATAAACCATCTATAAACGCTTAAAAAAATTTTTCTACATCTTCAAACTAAGTACCTGCTTTCAAAAGATTGCATTGATATGTTGTTTATGTCTCTGCCTACATATAAAAGGAATATCCATCTACTTGCTTCTTGTTGGGATTTATTTTATTGTTAAGCCGTAAGCTCTCTCTCGAGAGACTTTCGTTTGTCAAACATGTATTTTCTATAGTAGGTTACAGCTAAGAAATGAAATACTCTTGTTTGTCTCAGTAGAAGGATGACAATAGAAATTAATTATTTAATTTGTGAGCTATTAATTTTCGGTTGAGCATTGCATGAAAATGGAAATATTCTTCAGAAATAAAACTTCTAATCTATTACCATACATCATTTGTTAGTGCAGTAACATTATCCGAAAACTTTCATTTCATTCCAATTATACTTCCCATTTAAGAGGTATCAAAGTCTACCAGGTAGAACCAATGTTCGACCTTCTCGGAAACTATCTTCGAACCTGACGGTCCGAATAATAACTAAAATATAATAAAATTAACTACTTGATTAGATATAGGTATTTTATATAATAAGCAGCTAATGCACCAACAATAGATATTCAAATTCATCTAATCA
>JAYMFX010083445.1:3426-13514 GCA_036784945.1 Monocelis spectator | reverse complement strand
GAAATGTTATTTAAAGTTACCACTCCAAAAATTAATTAACTATAAAATAAATTTTAATTTATTTAAAGTATATAAGATGACATATTATAAACACTAATATTATTAATATACTCCAAGACATTACATAAAAAGAGTACCAAGTTGATAAAAGTTATGCATAAATCAAAAAATAACTTCAGTTTTTCATTTTGACTTAGAAACATGGCAGCTGCAGGCTGAATCGCGAGTTTCATTCGTGATTAGAATGGTCAGCCATTACTTCTTAGGGAATCACAATTGAGTATTTGTTGATGATTTGCCTGCAGAATTTGATTTTCAATTTGTCTCCACAATCTCATTTAGACTACCACTAGGTATTATATCTCTATGATCTTAATAAACTTGAATAACATACAAGACATCACTTAATACTTGAGTAAAGAATGGCACTTGAATCTACATTCCTAGTTGAAGTTCAAGTAATGTTCTGGAATGCCCCACTATATATTACCTTTGGACTAAGACTTTTATATAAATATCCTTTGCGTTGTTTTCTTGTACTACTACTAATAATAATTGGTTATAACTATGATATATGTAACTGAATAATAATGTGGATTTTAAATTATGGGAATTCATCCCAATTATTGATTTGTTTTATTTATACTGCATTCTTTAAAGAAGCAAAAGCACGAAATGTTTAAAAACTATTTTGTTTATTAAATTACTTTAGTTATTATTTATTAATAAATAAAACAATCAAAGAAACGTAAGATTTATAAAAAGAGAACAATGGAAATAGAAGATAGATTAATTGTTAAATATTCACTAAGACATAATAGAAACAAATAATTAGTAGGAATTATAAGGAACAAGTAGGTATGCTTCATAAAATGAATGGAATGATTGCTCGGCGGCTTCTTGGATAATCCTTTAAAAATTCACGTTTATAATTTGTATGTTTTCCAAGTGCCCAAACGGTCATTTGATAGAAACCAGCAATGGTAAACAGAACAGCTGAAATATAAATAAATATTTCACGTATTATTTAAAGATGCTTGGAGCTCAATATGATCATTCTGATTAATTAAGCGAAAATATCAATCTGTTTTTCAAGTTGAAATCCAGAGTGGCTTTGTGGCCTCAATATGAAAATAGTAGACTCTTCAAAATTTTAAAGTAACATTTATTATACATAGTGGTATTATTATGAAAAGATTCAATTAAGTCGTAATGGCTATCAAAATGATAAAACGTTTTCTGGTTTAGAATGCAAAGCTCATTAGATCTGATTAAAACTGCTCCGAAATATTATATTGTGAATGACGTATCATGGCAGTGACTGAAGATACAGATAATTAGAATAGTTAGTATTGTTGACTGAGATAACATTTTCAAGATAAGCTGAAGCATTAAAAATTTCGAGTCTGAGAACTATCGAGAACAGTAAAAGTTTATGTGTAAATTACATGTTATTGCGTTTGGGAAAGAAATGTATCCGACATTTATGATTCGATTATGTATTTTGTTTTACAAAATGCGATTATTAGAGACTATAGTGAATTAAAACAATTCCACAATTAAATTTTGGATTATTTTATCAGGGAAGGGTCTCCAAGGAGACAGTGGTAATTTAAGTATCTAGATATGATCTAACTTTCCATTACATCATCTAGACTAGGATGAGCGATATAGCCAGGGCGATACTGAAACTTTAGTGTTTGGCAATTGAAGCAACAACTACATAAAAGACATCAAGCAGAATGATATAAAATTGAAATATCTTATCAATTAGTTACCCGGGACAGACTGTACCATTATTGAGAATCCAACCCAGGCCATAGTTTCATAAGTGTAATTAGGACAGGAAACCAGATGGAAAAGCCATGTCAAAGGATTTACAGTTGGCTTTGGAATAGCTCGAACTGTTGAACCGGGTGGTCGCAAATTTCGGAGAGCGATATGAATAGAAAAATTCCCCAATTCAGCGAACTATTAAGGAAATAATTTTCAAATGAGCATTAAAACAAACTATTTAATCGCTAACAAATGGCAAATATTATCATTAAAAACATTCGATCATTACTTACTAAAAATAAGCCTAAACCAGTATAGATTTGAGGAGTGCCAAATTCTGAAACATTAAATTATAAATAAATAAATACATACAAACAATACGCGTTTTGAAATACATTTAAGCAATTAGGAGAATATTTAAATTGCTCACTAGCAGGAGTATAGAGAGGATGATTGATATAGTAAGCAATAAATGCGGTGAATCCCCAATAATAGCTGCAGTTCTTGAACAAATTCCTGATAGGCATAGTATTATGAGAGAACCTAAATTAATCACAATGAAACAACAAAAGTAAGTATAAAAAATCTCTATCATTCATTTTTTTTAAATCAATGTTTGCCTTATGTATATTCATCAATAAAGTTTACACTAAATCCAGATAAATAGTTATTTTATTGTATTCCTAAAAAAGCAGTAAGAAATCATAACTCTAAACCTTTACAAAAACGTATTTGTTATAGAGCTTACCTGTGCACAAATATTGTCTCCAGAATTCTCTTGGCATAGTGACCAACCCAACATGCGGCAGCAAGCTTAACAACCCAGTCCTGATTATTCTGAACAGTACCATATACTAATGAGGGTCGACTATAAAAGCCCAAATAAACAAGAATAGGCCCAGCATATTCAGCCAAAAATACACTACTCCATCCTATCTGAGGACCAAGATCTTTAAAATATAGGCAGTCACTAGCAATACTTTGAAGTGTAGTATTATCTTTCAGATAGTGACCCTCTACAAAAACGAAACAATACAGATAATATAAAATGCAAATTAAAAAATGAAGAATGGTTGAAATGATCATAATTATTTGTAATCTTTTTAACTATTTTAAAATAGTCTACTTGAAATTATATGCAGAATATACTGCATAAAATTTTCTATCTTTTTAAAAAACACATCTTGGAGCAGTTACATCTAATTTATAATGTATTATAGAGTTCTACTCTCTGAAATAGCTTAAACTTTTTTCTGAAATATGCAATATGCAATGTCTAAACACTACTGTATAATAAATCAAAATATCTAACTAAGAAAACAAGATTAATAGGCAATTGTTGCTGTACTTTCATCCTTTTTGTATGCCTGTCTGTCTGGATAGTATTTTGGTCCTAAAATGAAATAATTAAGTATTTTTTTTAAATTCATTATTCAGCCTGTTGTGGTAAAACAACATATTATAAAATTACTTACTAGATTTGGCAAACAATTTTTTTATATCAGATACTGTGTTGTCTCGCTTTAGCTAAAAGGCAAAAAATAAATAATGTGAGCAAAATAAATAATTAGAATATTACTTTTTTATTATTATTAACTTTATACTTACATTAGAAAATGTTTCTAACAGTTTTTTTGTTTTTATATCATAGATTTCAATCTGAAAAAAATACACTAAATTAATAGCAATGAATAATTTGGAACAATTTGGCAGCCATTAATGCATCATAAAGAAGCTTACTTATTAAACAAATAATAGGAAGAAAATTGATTTTTACTACTTATAGCTTAAACTAGACATTTTTCTCTCATTGCAGCCAAATGCACAGTGATATTTCCTCAGACAAATTGATGCAGAATGAAACCATATGATATAGCATGTGATGTATGTACATCTGTCTAAATGTTTGGTAATGATTTTATAATGGGTTGTGCTGCACAATAAGAAATAATCATTAAACAAATTGCTTAGGAAAATAAGGACAGCAAATGGGATTTTTCATTTTGATAATCATATGTAATTGCTCTAATGAGCAGTAATGGTGGCCAATAAATGGGGAGCAATATCTAATGGATGCACAATATATCTATGTCTATATCATATATCAAAATTGACAAACTATATTATTATAATAAAAAATAACATAGATTTGCAGGCATCCCTGAATAACTAGCCTACATTTCTTGAGTTTATGTGGTAGTACAATGTTGTTCTAATTAGCAAATGTAAAATACATTGTACATATAGAGTCAGAGACTGTCCTACAGTCTGTTCACCATAACTGGCATTCTGATTAAACATTGTTTTTATAGCTGTAGCAATAGGCAAAAATAGGAATTTAATTTGTGTTCTGATATTAGGCCAGAGTAGACTGTATTATGAAATTAAAAGAATAATGTTGACTCCTAAACAGCATGCTTGTTTTTGATCGTTAATATGACTATAACAATTGGATCATTAGTTATACAGGAGGCATGGGGTGGAAGGAGAAATAGGTGATTTGAGTAGAAAAGTTGATGATAGTGAATTTAAAAAAAATTTATTTCAACTATTTTTACTAAAATATTATCATGATTTCATTATCTCGAATGATACTGCATAAGCATGATATTATCAGAATAAATTTTAAAGAAATTATTGTTCGGATAATAAAATAATAAGGAAACAGCAAGTACATTCATAGTTACGGGTTGAAAATGTAACTGTTTGACCGATGAAGCTCCTTAGAACCACAGAATATTTATGTTGACAAAATTTGACATTAATAGATTCTAACAAATATTTTAAAAATTAGTTTCAGATATGCAGTTTTATGTTAGCACTATTAATTAAACTACATCACATTATTTTTAAACACGTCTTAAATTATTTCAGTATTTACTCATTTTTAAGAAGTGTGTATGCAATTTTATGATTTAATTAACCTATCAAGAATCTATATGTTACAACTGTCTTAATGATAATTTTGGTGCTTTTAATTACTAAAATTTACAATCTGTTTACAACGAAGTTTTCTACAAAATTTGAGAGGGCTTCATTCTTTTTTTAAAAACGAAATTTCGTACATCGTTAATCCTGCTATGTTAGATCAGGTCTCACAGATTTTTTATATTTTTAAAAAATATTTGATAAAATAACACTGATAATCCAATTTTTCAGAATTTAGTCTTAGTATTTAAAAAACATACTACACATTTTTCTGTAATAATTTCAAATTCCAATAAGATAAAGGTTTGAAGGTTTGAATTGCAAATATGGTCTTGATGAGTTGCTAACTTGACTGTTTGATAACTCATCTCTAACCTGATTTTCAACATATACACCATGACCCATAATGCAGATATATATTTATGAAAAATTTGACTGCCATTGCCATGAATTGCCAAAAAGTTCTAAATTATACTATGCATCAAGTGTCATTTCTAAATAAATAGAATTAAGATAAAATAATAAGTTTGACTTTTTACTTTGATTTATTTAGGATAATGGCAACTTAATCAACTATTTATAATTGAACTATTAAGTCCAATAATCATTCAGTTTAATATTTTTAAAGCTAAAGTCTAATTATACAATTTATATACACCTTTTTAATAACTGTTTTGATTATTTTTCTTAGTTCAAAGCAGTCTACTCTAGTTAATCTGACTCACTTGGTTCCCAAAAATTGGAGGGTTGGATGAACAAAAATATTTTTTTATAAGTTTTACTTTCTACAATTACAGTTCAGTATTTCATATCAAATTATAAATTTCATTTACTTGACATGAAGGAATGGTTAGTGATGTGATGCACAACTGCAGGATACAATTTCACTATATGAAATGCATTCTGATTAATGAATAGATAATATATACAGGGACACATAAATGAGACAACAAGCAATATGTTTTGGTACTAATCAATTTGTTCCTCTGCTGTTAAAGTCAGATTCATAAATTTTACTTTAATGGAAATATGAATGCGATTGATGCTAGATTGTACTTATTTAGGTTGCATTTTGACAACATGGTTTGGATACAAAAAAAATAGTACATTGATATATTAGACTTAACAATGAATAAGCTCAAAATTAGACACTCAGTTTGATACCTATAATTTCTTTTAAGAAAAACTATCCTTATATTCTTGCCTTCCTTTCCTAAAACTCTTGTTTCAATTCTTTAAGTTGTATATCTAATAATGCTAAGTTTGGCATATTTAGCTACCTGCAAACTTCCATAATATAAAAGATTCATTCATTTGAAATTGTTTTACTCTTGGATTGTCAATTATGTTTGAGTTTTGAATTCTAACTTTAGGAATCATCACCTCAAAGGCTCATAATTGCTTGGTATTCCACTAGCATTGATAATACAGTGGCAGAAATAGATATCTATTTGGAAGCAGCTTATCGTTTAATTCATATTGCTGAAAATACTTATGCTGTTTATGTAAGCAATTCTTATACTATCATTAAGCCAAATCATTATATTTTTTGTGATATCCTTACATTGTTGATTATACTCTATTAGAAAAATGATCATGCTTTGGAATTGTGCAGAGAAATCATCAATAAAATGAATGAATGCAAAGAAAGTTTCATTGCTCTGAAAAGTGTCTATCATGTAAGTTTAGGTTGACTAATCTATGATCTATAATATTTATTGATGATAATTTTCAGTATGTTGATTAATTTGTAGAATAAACATAGAATAAACACATTATTATTTTATGAATGCAAGCTATCATTTCCTTGTTTTTGTAAAATTTCAAAATATTATTTTTATGAGAAGTAACATACTTATTGGCTAAGTGGTTCCATTTTATGTGGTGATCAGTAGTAGCACAAATTCTAGGCTTGATTTGAGATATTTTAAAAATAGAATAACATACCATGTCAAAAATAATGAATTTATTATCCTATTTCATATTGCAGGAACTATGTAATCAAGTTTCTCACACGGAGCCTATTGTTGAAAAGGTATGTTTGCACTTGTTTGTATGATAAATATGCACAGTACTATGTAGTAACTAAAAATTTCCATGTTGAAACATTTCGATTTTTCTTTTGAGGTTCTCCTTTGTTCTCTCCTACATAGCGTTTAAATTAGAAGGGCATGACTTTTAAAACCTACATTTGTATTCCATTAATCCCTTACATCTAATATGGTCGAAATACGTTAATTTTTAATTCCATTTTATTTTCTCAACTATTCTCTATACAGATTTATAATTTTTATATTTTAGTTAGAGAAATTTGAAACTTTTAGACAAAGCGTGGAAATCAATTTTGAAATTTCCAAAAGATGCTATAACTCTATAAAGCGTTTATTGAACGAGTCAACTTTAAAAGTAAGGATGATTTTTAAATCTATTTCATGTTTAGATTGTTTTATTTAAGTTTAAATCGAATGCTTAATTCTATTAATTAGATACAAAATCTAGGAATAGTCAGTATCGCAATACTTAAATGATAAATGAAAATCTCCCCTTGTCTGTCATTGAAGGATTTCACATTTTAACCTTTCATTTCCGTTTGTAATTTAATTTTTTCTAGGTCAATGAAATTGGTCATGATCCATGTTGTAGGACTTACCCGGGAAGCAGCACGAGAGGTGATATTCCAGTTATCATCACGGGTAAACACACACATAATAGCCTTAGAATTCATAAATGATACTAAATTTAAATAATGATTAGATTCAATACTAAGTAGTGATTATGTAAAAAAATATTTTTTAAAACAAATTTAAACTCTGATTGGCTACTTGATTAATGGCATAGCGTTGCAGCATACTACTGGCAGTAGTAGATCGCAATATTGAATTCTAAGAATTTTTTCGTCAATTGTTATCGGTACACTGCTTTCCAATTATTATCCCTGTTCTTAATATTTTTTTCATTTAGTACTATATCGCTAACTTTAATTGATTTTTTTATTAATTATCTTTATCAGTTCAATTAATTTGCATCAATTTTAATTTTCACAGAGAGATCTGCAGAGCCTGGTGTTGAAAGCGTTGATCTTTATCGAAATCACTCGAACAATAAAGCGATGTATTTTTCGCTCTCTTCTCAAAAACCACTCGACGAATTTCAACCGAAACCGGTTTCAAGAAACAGCTTGCCATCGACTGAATACAAAGATATGATTCCCATATTGGACTTTAATTTTCACGATGCCCTCGCCAGTACTCCTCTAATAACTGCTAACAAACAGCCCCTAATTTCAGCTACTGAAAGCGGTTATTTTAGTGGCAAGTCTACTCAAGCAATTGATAAAACTGCGTGCTCATCTCGAGCTGGTGGAAATTTCAGGCGAACTGATCAGGCAAATACGATGCATGAAATATTTAGTGAGTCTACTAACTACTAATATGTAGTTGAATGTCCTATCTCTATCTGATTGAATGTAGACTTAGAGTAACTCTTTTTATAGAATGAATCATTATAACATTCTTTAATCTTTTTAAATAGGTAGTCGTCCTTTGTTTGAGTCATAATGCCTAATACTACACTAGAATAATATAACGTCAGGATTTATAATTTGATTGGCTCTCAAATCATTACCATTTTTAAAGCGTTTTAATTTATATGATCACAATTGTTCTATAGACGACAGCGACGCACCACGTTATCCACGAGTATCAAGAAAATCTCGCGAAACATTTCAGGAAAATTGTGCCAATATTGAAAGTCAGTTTCACAGTCATTTCTTTACCTCTTATAGTTATAGCCATGATCTTCTCTTTTTTATGCTTCAATTACAGTAAATCGTTGTTTGAAAGAAGAGCCTTTATGTAGAAACAAACAATTATTATTAAATAATTGCTTGCTTCCTACTTATATTGATGGTTTTTATTCATGCTCCTTTTACATATAATGATCATTTTTAATTTCAGGTACCAACGATAAGAATAGAATGCCCCGTGTACTGAGAAAATGTCACGAAATTAAAGAATTCAATAATTCTCTATCTTGTAGAAGTTCGTAAAATTACTATATTTCTTTGATTATTAGTGTCTCTATAATATGGTTTGGACTTGTGATTATTATTCGTATACCATTTTAGAGCCAACCTGTGTGGGAAACCGTTTAAATTCCAGTAAAATTGAATTTTGCAAGAATATTCAGGAATTTGTTCAGGATTGTATCACTGCCTTGCAACCCTACACAATGGAAGCTAAATTGAAAAGCACGCAACCACTGAACTGATTTTAGTTTTACACTCGCAGTATATTTATAAATGTAATTCCACTTCTTCTAATGACGATGCCATTGATTCTCAAAGCTTTAATGTATTCTCAATACTTGAAGGATGCTGGTTATCCCTTAATAATTGATAAGCTAACAACACTTTATTGTTAATACCTTTAATATGACATGTTTTCAGCCAAATGAATTTTCTTATTGGCTGAAGAGCTTTCATTCTTGTTTCTTTTTTTCTTTCATGGCTGTCCATCCATGTATTGCAAATGAATTTTATTGTTCAACTTAGTATTATTTTCTTTCTGTAATCCTTATATTCAAGAGTAAGAAAAATAAGGATGCCATAATAGTTAATGACTTTTTTCTTTACACCGTTTGTAAATATGAAGAATGTATCTAATACTTTGTATTGCGTATATTTTGTTTTAAAAATAGTCCAAACAAGTCCATACTATTATTATACTGCATACATACATTGTATTAATGAATTTAAAATAAATTCGGAAATCGAATACTTTTGTTTTAATATTGGAAGAAGACTGACTATAGTATATTTAATCAAAAAATATCCGTCTTGGTTATTTGAGGCATATATATAATTCAGTAAACCTCGCTTAACTCGGATTCATGGTGGCTGATGAGCATTTTTATCAGAGTTAATCGATTTTTGTGGAGTAAATAATAGATTGTTTTATGTACTAGACTCCGCGATTATTTATTTAAGTATAAAATTGCGAAACTAATTAAATATATTTTTAAAATTTTTTTTTTGCCTTTTTACGCAAATAATATTAAGTTAAACCTTTAAATAATTATTTCTAGGGAAACTTAGAGAAGAAATTCAATTTTTGAACTGATTTAAACAAGACTTGTTAAATGCTTTCAGCAATCGTTCAAGATCATAGAAATCGGAATTATACAGTCGCAATCGCGCTGTCCAAATAAACTTATTGAGAATACTTGTAATTGACAAAAAACGAATTATATTTGATAAAAAAAACCCGGCAAATATAAACATCAGTATACTACATACATACAGAAATTATAAAATAACAAAATAAAAGGCGCAATCAATGAAAAAGGCTAACTAAAATTAAATTATACATTTTGTATGTTGTCTT